>CM046669.1:33777876-33902228 GCA_025594165.1 Tamias sibiricus
CCCCCATCACCATAAGGTCCCATCGCATGTCCCCAGCTGGGCTCTGTGCCCCGCCCATGAAACCCAGGGCTCCACAGAGCCTAAAATAGCAACTACCTAAGGTTTTTCCAAAAAATATTTCCCAATTCCTGATGTACTAATATGAAATACCCATTTTGAAATATTGATAGGTTCCCCCAACATGTTTATATAAATATCCTTAACATATACATTATCTTTTATGTACATATGCTATATCTAAAATGCAGTCGCCCACTGTAATATATAATACATAATGATCATCCATATCATATGTAGGTATGTAATGCTTCAAAGTCATCTTTCCCTGACCCTGAAGGATTCAGTTCCAGAAGTGAAGCTTCTAGATGAAAAGAATAATATACTGGGAATTTTGATACATGCCCCAAAATTACCTTTCAAAAAGTTCTTTTTCCAGTTCTATTTACCAACAGTGCATAAGGACATCTTTTTCCTTACATTTACCAACATGTGAGGCAACCACATGAATGAAGTATTTATTAATGTAATTAACCTACTTATAATTAAATGACCGGTACCTCCCTGTTTTGCTACCTTTTTTCTGATACTCTTGCAAGGATGCATATCCCTAGCAAAGGCATAAAATTTGATAAACATGAATATAGCCTAAAGTCCAATTAATTTTTCATGTTACTAACTATTATCTACTGGGAAATATTTCCATTGTCTAACTGGTCATGTTCTTTCTTCTCAAGAGGAAACTGCTGTTTGTCAGGTTTTCAGCTCCTCCTTTGTTGGATTAGTCTGTCAGAACCAGTAGCAGCAGCAGCACCATCACATAGCTCTTCTGAGTTTCCATTTCATGACTTCCATGATTCTTGCATTGTTCTTCATCCTCTCATGAACATTTGACAGTGAGATAGCTGGTACTTTTCAACAAAAGGCACATTTTTGTTTTCCTTGGGATTAGAACCTGACTCAGTTGAATTGTCATGATTTCAATACAGAAAAGGTGCTTACTTTAATTTTCTCATTACCCTCCAATGAAATGTTTGTAAATTCTGCTTCATTTCTCTTTGAGTGAAAGAAACCAAGTTCCAAAAGGTAAAAAGGGACATTGTTCATTCTACGCTTTAATTGCATCCTCTCTTGACCACCAAATATTTTCAATCCCTATGTGATGGCAGAAGGAAAAATAAAAGAACACAAATGTTGCCCTTATCTGTCTTTACTACCTAACATTAAACAGGCAGGTTAGAGAACACAACTTAATGGGGCCTCTGGAGCAAAAGACAACTTTCCCTTTTCTGTACTAAGCTACTCTTTCCCCATAACCTTTGACACTTTTCTCATTTGCATTCTGGAGTTTTAAAAATGGGGGTGGTGGTCACTGAAGTTTAAAGCTAAAGTTACCACAGCACAAGTTGTAGAGTAAAACTGTGGAGTTGCTAATATAACACTGGAAAATGAGCTTCTTCTCTGATTTCAAAATCAATAACCATCAATCAAATTGCACAGCTGGAAATATTTACCAACTCTAGCCTGATATCCTACTTATAATAGGAGTAAAACCAGGAAAATTTAAATGATACCTTCCAAGCTCCTAAGTGTCATGACCTAGCATTTTTATGGAACAAAAACTAAGGAAACAATTCCATCAATTCTATAATGCTGGGTCAGAAATGTCATCAAATCAGTCAGATACATGTCATCACATCAGACAAATTACACATGGAATTTAGTCAAAGTAATCGAAGGTGTGCAAGAACAAGAGGAAGCCTATCTACTTCTCTTTTACATGATTATCTGCGAGTGGTTGTTTGTTTTTGTGTTTCTATCTTAAAAACTCAGTGTATCTCAAACCTCATCTTCTACCTCGGATTCATACACCAAATGTTTGGCTGAGGGTTTGTGCTCCTTATGTGATGAAATCACACATGTCAAAACTTACTCAACTTTTAATAACATTTTATAATCAGCTGATTCAAATAAAGCATTGAGGCTGGTGACTTTTTTTGAAAGTGTGGAAGCATATACACTTGTTTCTAAATATTTAAAGCCATGTTGGAATTATGCTTTCAATATTTTCACAAAAAAGTGAAAATCTGTAACCATGAAAGCACAATAAATGATTAGAATATTAGGATGCTCAAACAGAAAGATGATTTTGTATCCCTTCTCACTCTGTTTTCTTCCCAATATATCCTTGAATTTTGTTTTAAATGAAAACAATTTATCTCTAAATCACCTCACCAAAATGTCTTGAGCAAGTTCCAACTCTTTACCAAATACCTCTAAACTAATGTTGGTTCATAAGTTCACAGGGTATAAAGCTGCATTGCTTTCCCTGCTCATAAGGCGCTTGGATGAAAGATAGAAATATTTCAGATGATTCAGGAGCAAAGATTATGATAATATTTTGTGCATCCTGAGACTCAAATTCCCAGTTGCCCTTTTCACTATGTAACAATATTATACAAGTGGAAGCCCATTCAAATTACAGAGAAATTAATGCCTCAATTCCAAGGATGAACTTTAGCTACAAGTTATGGTAGGCTATAAGACTATTTTAATTTTCACAACCAGCTAAAAATTTTTTTAAAATTAAATATCAAATTGTGATTTATTGATTCTAACGGCCAAGGCTGAAAGCTAATTTCATTTGGCCTAATCATTGTTATGAAACCAAAGAGAATGTGATTAAAGCAGAATATTCATATAAAATATACCCGTGGCTGGTTAATTTCATGGACATTAAGTCTTGTCTGTTCTTCTTCTGATGTCACTCCTAAGACTTCTTCTGCTGACAAATCCACACATTCTTAGTTACAACTTAGAATACTTATACGTTGAAAGTCTTTATAAAACTATAAGATGAAAAAACAAGCATTGAAGACAAAGATATTGGTTTATTTTCTCAATGAAGAGTTTAAGTTTAAACTTCACACAAATATTTGATGCTTGAGACCCACAAAAAAGAAGTTAATTTTTTAAAAAGACACCTACTGATAGTTATATGTCACTATACATTATTCCAAAACCTAGTCACCATAACATCTGAAAAGTTAACTTGAAAGCAAGAGGATACTTACACTAGTTCCTAATGTAAACACCTTGAAAACACACTAAAAATTTTTCATTTTATTCT
Source organism: Tamias sibiricus (assembly GCA_025594165.1). NCBI lineage: Eukaryota > Metazoa > Chordata > Mammalia > Rodentia > Sciuridae > Tamias > Tamias sibiricus. Next base: position 33,781,004 of record CM046669.1, read on the forward strand.
TAGAAAAGATAATAATCCATAAAAATCATGGAATATTTTATCCTGTTATCAAAACACAAATCACTTTCTCTGTGACACATGTAACTCTGTCATAGTTTTCAATTACTAAATTTAATGTATCTACTGTGAAAATTAAATAGAACTTCTGATTTACATGGTGTCCAATTGGCTGAAGTGGGAAACACATAATATAAAACTCGTTCTGATTGGAAGAAATAGAGGATTTTAAGGCCAGAAGAAATAATTGGACATTTTCTCTAGAAAATACTCTTTCAGCATGCAAATTTTTAGCCTTACATTCTCATGTAATTGTGAATGAAAAACCATTTAGTTCTTATTTACATAAATATAATTCATTCTGTGATTTTAAAATTTGCTCTTTTGTGGTTAATATATTCACATAGTTCTGTTTTTATCTAGGGCAGAATGGTTAAGAGTAATTCATGATCTGGGTCTTACCTAGGTTGTTATTTTGAGAAATTTTATATCACTTGGCTTCATATTCAAGAAGTATTTCTTTACTGATATATGTAAAAATAAATAAATAAATAAATAAATGAAATTACTGTTTTAATGCCAGGCACAGTGGCACACACCTGTAATCCCAGCACTTGGGAGGCTGAGGCATGAGGATCACGAGTTCAAAGCCAGCCTCATCAAATGGCGAGGCACTTAGCAACTCAGTGAGACCCTGTCTCTAACTAAAATACAAAAGAGGGCTGGGGATGTGGCCCAGTGGTCGAGTGCCCCTAAATTCAATCCCCGGTACAAAGAAAAAAAAAAAGAAATTACTGTTTTAATATTGATTTGGAAACATTTAGCAAAATACATCAAATTCGTAAGGCTGCATCATACAATTTTAGATCAACTATCAGAACTTTATCCCACACACTTCAAGTTTGTAAAAATCAATATTTTTTAAGATAGTAATGAAGGAAGAGAAAGGGAAGGTGAAGCAGACATAAATCAAAGACCTTAAGACTTGGGCACATGAGACTGACACTTTCCATGAAGTCACATGACAGAAGGAGGAGAGATTATGAGAACATTTCCTGCAAACTGAGACTCAAAGTTCCAGGTGCTCTCTTCACTAAGTAACAACGTTATACACATAAAGGTATCCTGAAATTAGAATAAGTTCCAACTTTTAAGCAACAGCTTATTGTTGTTGGACAAGTCAATTCCCTTAAATTCAAAGTTTTCTTTAGACAATATGGATTTAACTGCGTTAGTTCACCAGGTTGGAGATTAAATGGGATGTTTTAAAAACATGCTCAGAGAAAGAGGAAAACAATAAAATAATTTGTTGCCTACTCTGAAGGATATTGTGATTGCAAATAAGAATCGAGGTGTGTTTCTCCTCAGGTTCCAATGTTGTAGTACTCAGAAAATAATAAGCCCTAACTTGGGTCATTAGCTGTTCCTTGAGTCTAGATGTTCTAGAAGTCTTATGATTAGTAACCTAATTTATTTATAAATATATCATTCCTTTAAATTAAATGATATAATTGTTCCCTATGATTGAACCAATCAATCACACCAGGGTAGAAAAAATAATAAACATTGAGACATGACTTGGACTATTCCTACTCCTTCCCTACCTGTTTATACTGTGAACCAGAAGCTCTTTGTTAGAATGATGCTTAAACTCCATATTTACCTCCAATGTCTGGGGGGGAGGGAACCTTCTTTATATATAAAAAATGCTGACACATGATGTTTAGTTTTCTTAAATCCAAGTGTTCTTTGATTTAAGAAAATTGTCTTCAATGTCTTCCTCATAAGGCTAATTTTAAAATATTTGGAAAACTTGGGGGATACATAAAAGTAGATTGGGAAGCCAGGCGCGGTGGCGCACGCCTGTAATCCCAGCACTTGGGAGGCTGAGGCAGGAGGATCGTGAGTTTAAAGCCAGCCTCAGCAATGGCGAGGCACTTAGCAACTCAGTGAAACCCTGTCTCTAATAAAAAATACAAAAAAGGGCTGGGGATGTGGCCCAGGGGTCGAGTGCCCCTGAGTTCAATCTCCAGTACCAAAAAAAAAAAAAAAAAAAACCAACCAAACAAAAAAAAAAAACCAAAAAACAAACAAACAAAAAAAAGTAGATTGGGAGATTTTCATTACTACAGAAAAATGATCACTTTAAGGCCAATGGAATGATGATGGAACCCACCCCAGCAAAAGAAAACATCAATCCTCCCATGACTTAAGGAAAAGTTCTACAGAAACATAAATGTCCTTGGGATGTAGATCTGGGGGCACCAAAGAAACATAGGGGTGATCTCTTCCTGCAACATTCTTGAAACTATCTCATAGTTCAGAATGACTCCAAATCGCCGGTGCCACATAGTATAACTCACCACGAAGGCCTCCTCGAAGGTGTCAGGCTCCACATAAGGTTAACAGTAAGTGGAAAGGGTCAGTGGGCTCGCTATATAAGTGGCTAAGAGCAGGAGGTCCAGGTGCCAAAGCACAGGATCCCACTTTAGGATCAATGACTGAGCATAAAGGTTTATAAATATGTAAAATGTGTAACTTTTAAGTCTATGTGTGCATGACCATAAATGTTGAAGGATCAGGATCAGTTAGTGCAACCTAGTAGTAGAGGTTAATCACTACTGGACTGCAAGACAAAAACTGGACATTGTAACAACAGTATCAGAAGAGTGATTTTGATGTCCTTTTCCTCTACCCTACTTGTGAAAGAGGATTCTCTCCCTTGACTAAAGACAGTCTTAGCTTCTAGAAAAAAGAAATAGGAGAATCTGGATGAAGCTACCTCCCATGGGAAATTAAAAAGATTTTCTATTAAATTTAACATTTGAAGTCACAAATAGCTAATCTGAAACATCAAACATGTGACACTGTTGGAATCCCATGCACTGGGGTTCTACTTGGAATAAAATGGATGATGCTGGAATCCATAACAATAAGTTTTTCAAAGTCCTGAGGTAGGGCTTGGGTGTTTTGTTCAGTAGGAGAACAGGTACCTAGCATGCATGTGTCCCTATTGTCAAACCCCAGCTCTTCCAAAGAAAACAAAGTCCTGAAAAAAACCTACAAACTTTGCAATGTTGGGCTTCTCTAAGCTTTGTGTGATATTTTTGGTTTCATGGGTGCCTTTTCAAACTACTAGAGCTACCAGAAAGTAGCTAAAATCTCACCTGATACAGAAGATGCCATTGTTGTAATGATTATGAACCTCCTTTAAATATTAACTAGCATTTTATGCAAACACTTACAGGGTTATCACCACTATCAACAACATAAAATAATGCAGTCCATCCCCAGCAATCTTTAGCTAAGACATCAACACCTTGCTGAGGAAGAAGGCTGACTATGCCTTTGGATTCCTATCCTGCAGCAAGCATGAAGGCTGTTCTAATATAGCAATGGGATAAATTAGCCTCAGGAACCCTAAGGAAATTATTCAAACGGATAACCTTATCTATACTACCAGTTTTATATATTACCTCTCCCTGTAACATTAACTGTTTACACATGCTAACAGACATAAACTTCTGGAGAGCTTGAGGGTTCCTCTACGTACAACAGCTCCAAGGATAAAATGAGAATAGGGGAAGTGTCTTGATGCACTCAGGTCATATAGTGTAGAATTTACTAATTTAATGTCCTTTGGTGGACTATGATGAAGTAATTTATTTGAAATAGGGTTGAATTTAAGAGAGTGAGTTTCTACTACTTTCCTAGGATAAAGTGTTATATTGTAGTTCACAGATAGCTGAAAACCAAATCAATAAAACTGGTTTTCTGGATTAAAAATTGTAATAGCAATAATACTATTAATACATTGATCATATAATTGTAATATTCATGATACTATTTGTATTAAAATATAATATGACAATATTAGTGTAATAATAGTCAATAATAATGGTCATAGGAGTTTCACTTGATGATGTTGATAAGAAAGTTCTAGGCTATAGAACATCAGGAAATATATTTTTTTGGGGAGGCAGTATTCCCAAGGTAGCATAACTGTGAAGTGAAAATTACAATTAAACCCAGTCCTGTGTGAATGAAACTCCTTTAGCTTTTCCCTTTGTCAAACAACTATGATGTATTTTGAGGGAAGCAAAAGATTAACTAGCTTAGGCTACTTTTTCTAACTCTACCCATTCCAATTAAAAAGAAAAACATCAAAACATGTTAGGATTCAAAAACAGGAACACCATCAAATAATAGCAAGAAATAGTCACATAGATACCCTAATATCAATCTTTTTCAAGAGAAGCAATTTAAATTAAACCTTATCCAAAAGAAAAATAAATACTTTATAACTCTGCCTGGCACTTAATGTAGAATTCTAAAGGCAAGGATCAAGGAAGCAGAGATTTTAAAATCAGATGAAAAGAACAGGAATTTGTGTGTGTGTGTGTGTTTTTCTTTTCTTTTCTTTTTTTTTTTTTTTTTTCTTTTTTTTAATTTTGGTACCAGGGATTGAGCTCAGAGGCACTCCACGACTGGGCCACATCCCCTGGCCCTTTTTTGTATTTTATTTAGAGACCGTGTCTCACTGAGTTGCTAAGTGCCTCACCATTGCTGATGGATGGCTTTGAACTCGTGATCCTCCTGCCTCAGCCTCCCAAGACCTGGGATTACAGACATGCACCACCGCGCCTGTCTGAAACACTGTGTCATTAGCCACTCCTCTTACCCTTTGGTGTTTTGCGACATTTTTTGTTCTCTTGAGTCGCGTTGGGCCTGACACACAACCGGTGCACGTCAAATGTGTGTGGAATCAAACTCCCTTTTTATGGCTTTGTAGCAGATGATGACGAGCAAGGTCAGGAACACCAGGGCGACACAGCACACAGCACCGACATCACCAGCCCTGACCAACAGCTTTCCTCAAGGGGCAAGAGGTAGAGTTGGGAACTGGGGCAGAGAGGAGCCTGGGAGGCGGCGGTGGTGGGGGTGGCGGGGGCAGCGGAGGCGGGGACCGGCAGGCACTGGCAGATGTGTTGGCAACTGTCTGTCACCTTGGAGCAGGACTTCTGAGGCTCACCGTGCGTCACGTGCACGAAGCCCCAGAGCGGGTGGAGAGCGCAGTGCAGCAGCACCGAGGGCCAGCAGCAGCCGGGGCGCAACACCAGGTCCCAGAGGAGCATCTCGGCCCGTGGCGCCCACTGGTGGGGCGAACCTGGCGGCTGCGCGGGCGCCTGGGGGCTTCACATGCCTAGCGGGAGCGCCAGGCACTGGAGCAAAAGTTTGCGCGCCTCTTGGGCCTCTGGGGCTGCTGAGCTTGGGGCCCCCGGCGCGGCGCGCTTGCACGGGGCGCAGGGCGCGTGGCTCCAGGCTGCGCCTGGCCGCACGCAGGATAGGCGGGGGCGGTTCCCGGCGCCCGGGGCCGAGGCGGGGGCGGAGGGCGGGGAAAGTCACCTCCAGGCTGCCCGAGCCCACCGCGCGAGCCCCCCTCGAACCGGTGTCGGCTCCCCGCGCCGCACGGGTCCCTGCCCTTGGCGCTGGCGCTGCGCGGCTGCCTGGGGATCAGGGTGCCTGAGCTCTCCATGCCTTCCGCTGGCCCGCGGAAGGCAGCGGCGAGAGGCGCTGGCCCGGAGCGGCGGCTCGGACAGCAGGGCCGCGGGCGGAGGCCAAGAATAGGAAATTTAATACTGATTGAAAAAGCTGACTAAAAGTGCACATGTTCAAAGCTAATCAAAATAATATAAAATTCCTTCAGCTAAGAGAAGAGCCATAGGGCCAACACAATTCCATGATAGTTAACAAAACATCATTCTTCATTATAAGGAAATATGAAACCTGTTGTATACTGTCTTTGTGTTACCCACCCTTAATATTTGGCAATTGATGGTTTATGTTGAAAGTTTTTACAATGTCCTTAACATTATCATATAATCAACTTCCTCCCATCAATTGAATATTTCTGATTTACGGGATTCTTACCACTTTATACCATCATTAAGTCAATAGGAGAAGAGGTAAATTAAAAACCTCTACCTTTGCTGATGATCAACTGCATGTACATTTACTCCCTTATCTAATAAAAATTCTGCCATGTGCTCTCTGTTTTCCCTTAGAGCAAATAAGAGTGGTGTGAGGCTGTTGTCTAAGAAAATAGAAATACTTCAGATTCACACAGTTGTATATTTATATACTGAAATGAAAATCATATAAATGATCCTGTGAAAATGAAGTTATATTAAAGAGAGAAAACACACAGTAGCTTTTCCTCTTTAGACCACTACACATTGACATCCTTTTGAGATGGCCCGCCTTTACCTACAGTAGCATCATGAACTTCAATCATCTCCATAACTCACTCCAAAAGCTGACTGACTTCAAGAAACTTACATTTATCATGGTACTATGTGATAGCTCCACACCCAAACCAAGACATGCTTGAGGGTAGGGGATATGCCTTTGACTTGGAGAGACATGAACACGTCAACAGTGATAAAGGTTTTAAGTATTTCTATAGAAGGGATGAGCTAAATGCTCATCTTTACAGCAGAGTTTCTCATTCTATATTCTGAATCATATTTACTTCTGCAGAAGTAATGACCCCCAATCAAAAGATTGGTTGATTCACAAGATTCCTTAATCATCAGTCTCTGATATATTATAAAACTGTGCATTCTATATCCTATGTTAAAGAAATTTCTTTAACTTTGCTTAATCCCTATTTGGCAACAATTTTGTATTGGCAATAATTAATACTTCAGGACTTGAAATTTGAAGGAACTCTAAATTTAGGGAGCTCTTTAATGAAAATGGAGTTTCATCCAGGTTAGGGAAGAATTTAACTTGATTCTCTGTTATTGTGTTGTCAGGATCCAGCATTTACTGTCAGGCCTTCCTGTCCCAAATGGTTCACATTAATAAATGGGTCCTGAATTTAAAGGGACAGATTTCAAATTAATTTGGATTGCATATGAGTAAAAGATCAAAGGACTTTCAGCTATTATCAAAGGGAAGATTTCCACATTAACTGCTCTAAAGCTCAGTACAAAATCAAAATCCCACTTATAAGAATAACTCAGTGATACACATCTAGTCTTTAAATCATTATAGTACATATTCCATTTTAATGTCCATTTCAAGTCAATATTTTAGGTGAAATAAAATGAAAAATATAAATATTTCTGGCTTATCAATAGAAGTTAATTCTGATCTATATGGAATATTTTGAGCATAATGAATGTTACTACATCACATGAGATTTTAGAGACAATGCTGAAGGAAAAGACATTATATCCTTGACAATATTCTTAAGCTAACCAACAACAGGTGTAATTAAGTGACTAAGGCTTATATGCAGTCACACTGCAGTATAGTCTCATGGTATGGAATAAGAAAATATATTAAAGCAAAATTTTATATTCTAAGAGAAATTCAGTTTCAAAGGAATTAGCAAAATATATGAACCACATTCTTATCGACTAAAATCAGCAATTTTAACAACACTGATATCCTCCTCAAAATACATTATCAAACAGGAGCTATAAACTCAAACATTTCTAGAGGCATAGTGCTTGCTTGAGGAAATACTTATGTCAGTCAATTGCAAACTGGAGAATTCATATTCCTCAGACAAAGGAACTCATTCTGCAACACGCACCAGACAAAGGAGAACAGATTCAATTCTTCAGTGGGCTTAATAGTCACATTCTGCATTAGACTCCTTAATTTTCATGTCGACTCAATTTCACTGAGGGAATATATACATATACATCTATATATATATACATATATATGTATATGGGTGATATATATATATATATATATATGTGTGTGTGTGTGTGTGTGTGTGTGTGTGTGTGTGTGTGTGTATGGGTGCCATTTCAAGTACATAGTCCTTGTGTGTGGATGAGGGTATATCTGCTGTGGATTTGTATCCAATACACTATGTATGAAGCCACATTTTGGTAGGTAAAACCTGTTCTGTTTTCATATCTTGTGTTACATAAAAATCAGGCCCCAAATATCCTAGGGACTGAGTATATCTACTGTAAGTATTTTTTTCTCAATTATTAATTGATACTCCACTTGTATTCAATCCCCCCTGACTGTTTCTTAGACCTCCTGAAAATGAATTATTAAAAGGATCCTCATTAGTATGTCACACATTTCAGGGTTTGCAGTGTGAGAAACTGCCAGGCTGGTCATCCCAGGGTTCTGTGAACTCAACAGACCACCTGAGACAGTCTACTGCACAATTCCCATTGAACAAGGATTCATGATGTGCTACTATTCTAATGAAACCCCCCTGCAGGCAAACAACATTGGTTGTCAACTTGACCTAGAAGACAACCAGGAGTCATAAAGTACTTAAAGCATCATCCTCTACTTATTAAAAAAGGATTAATAAGCCTATTTCTAAAGATCTACTGAATGGCAGTAAATAAGTAACAGTTGGAAAGAAATGAGCACTTTCTGCAAGTCAATAATAATGCCTAAAACACTCCATTTACATTCCCAAGCATGGAAGTGGTGAAAGGCAGAAGAACATTTGATCAACATTATTTGGAAAGAGTGGTTTGAAAGAAGGAGTACCTGAACAATCTCCCACACTTCTAGAGATTTCATGAGCTTTGGACATCTGGGATTCATATAGGTCTTGAATGTATTTAGTGGCTCTTATCTAGGAGTCCTATCAGAATCTCTATGGAATGAATTTAAATGTGCATGTTCAGGCCTTATTACATTTACTGAATCTAGATCTTCAGGGGTGAGCCCTGCTTGTAAGTTTTCGAAACTTTCCCCAGGACACACTCATGCTCAGTTTTAGAGCAGAACTGGACAGGTATATAAACACCTCTTCAGCGTCACCACTGTCCCCATGCTAACTGGATTTATCATTTTGGATTGGGACACAAGAAAGAAAATATAAGATAGTCTTGTCAAGAAAATCCCACAGAATTTACCCACGTAGGGGAAGGATAGACTAGTCAAATAATAATAATAATGCAATTACATTTCATTCTATCAAACAAATGATTATCTCTCCCACCTCTTAGCAAGGTATTACAGATTACAGAGAAGTGTTTAGACACTTATACAGGTGAATAACTCAACCAGAAATTGATAATTTAACCATGAATTATCTATCATCCCTTTTGTTTAGCACCATCTCAATATAACATCTGAGTCTTCCTAAAATGCATCCCTAGGCATGTTTGCAAGTCTGTAAATTCATTCACAAAGAATTATTATTTTCTCCAATTATAAAAAGAATCCTGTCTACACACAAACTGAAAAAAAAATGGTTTTGAAAAGCAAAACAGGCTCTTTTTTTGTACTTTCCATCAATTACTTAAGTTCTATATGTGTCTATATACTTCTGATTGCTTTCCTTTCCCTTTTTCCCTAATTGAGTCTCAACACTGAGAATTAAGTTAATTTTATAGAACTTGTCAACAGTAAGGAATTTTCACTTGCTTATTGAAGTTTTTGTTGTTGTTGTTGTTTTGGTTTGCATTTAAAGATCAAGAATATTTCCAGGCTGGGGGTAGTAGCACACTCATGAAATACCACCAGTGAAGAGTTGGATGGGAGGATCACAACTGCAAGCCCAGTCTGGGCATTTTTGCAAGACCCTGTCTCAAAATAAATTTTAAAAAGGCCTGGTAATGTAAACAGTGGAAGAACATCCTTGGGTTCTATTCCCAGTAACACATACCAGCAGAAACACATGAACACAGAAAAATGCAGACACAGTTAAAGCTTATTTCCAAAGCAAATTTTGCTTTCCAGTATTGTTTTACACTGAGTAGAAAAAAAAAAAAACTGGCTGAAAAGATTATTTGAATAAATAAAGAAACTGACCAATAAATTTCTCTTATTAACAAATATTTACTTCAATTACCTTTAAAAACCTATAACTTCCAGCATTTCTTTAAAAAGGATGTGTATTGAAAGTAACCCTATGTCACTTTTAAAAGAAATGGATGTCAAATGATGGATAAAATTGATCAAACTCTTCAATGATTGCATTGTGCAAAAGCAGGTTCACTGCTATGCATATGTTCTGATTGCAGATAGCATGTTCTCATTGTGCAGAGCAGTGTTGCCACTGGCATCCTTCACATTTGGATCTGCACCATATTCCAGCAGAATTATGGCACATTGCTCCTTCTGGCATTGTGTAGCCTGTCAGGTTTGCACCAAGAAATGAATTGTTAGTTCAAGGAATTAAAGATTAAGATGCCCCAGGTTTCATCAACTAGCCATACTTGAAAGAAGGAAATATATCTTGATTCTAGGAATTCTAATCAAACTCATCTTCAGCTATCATTTTCCTTAATCAGAGCTGTGCTATTGTCACTGTTGCAGAGGTCTATGTCACATTGCATCTGTATCAGGAGTGTCACCACTTCTCGATGGCCATAGGCACAGGCATAATGCTGAGCAGTCCTATATAAATGGAAGGACTTTTCAGGAAAATATAGAACACTATTTAAAAATATAAAATCAGTAATAAAATTGGAAATACCATGAACACCCTCCACTTTGCAAAATAACCAATTATTTTCTGCAGAAAATATAGTATTTAAGTTTTACTATTCAAAACATTGACTATCTATTGGAGGGACTGGGGATGGGTTGGGAGTAGAGCTCTTGAACTGGGGGTAAAAGCCAGGACCTCACTCATGTGAGGAAAGCTTGGTACCATAGTGGTACATTCCCCAGTCCAGAGTAGCCTAGTTAAAAAGAAAGAACATGGCCTTCACAGTTAGTACAACCTCACTTGGAGACTGACTTTAAGCTCTGTTGCTTACTAGCTATTGCCTAGACTTTCTGTGGGTCTCATTCCTCATACATAAACAGGGAATGAAGTAGAAGTTACCTAATTGGATAACCTAGTGATGCATAAGACAGTATCTATGAAGAGGATTTAGAAATTCCAGCAGCAATGACACTTCAACACATGCCATCTATTATGATTATCTCTGTCTCCCACTTCACGATGATAACGTTTCCGAGAAGTAAAATAACACAAGTATACCTATTGTGCAGATGGGTTTGATCAAGGATTATGGATTGCAATCTGTATAAGAGGGTCTTCTTGAATTTGAACATCCACAGCGTTGGAATGCCTCTTATAATTCATGATGTTCTACAGATATAATTTGCACCACTTATGAAATTGTCTTCATATTCAAAGGATCATCAAACAATCCATGATGCCGTACATTGGGTCAAATCGATATAAACAAAAGATCCATGAGAGCTCTCCTCATGTGCTTGGCATTGGATTAAGTTTTACTCTTTAAAATCATTGTGTACAAAATGGGCTGAATAATGGTGACAACAAAAGAAACATTCCTTTGATTTTTCAGGAAATTATAAGCAAAGAATCTCAGGATGCAAATGAAGAAATGTGATTTATTTTATTTGATATTTAGATTTACTGTATATCTGGAAACACAATATAGCAAACATTTAATGCCAGTCTTTAATATCAGTCTATGTTTATGTTTTCCAATACTCTACCTTCAGAAATGCCTTGCTGTGAAAGGAGACAGAAAATGCTTCAATGGAAATTGCGTTTTATTTCTTCACTTTAATATGTCTCCCTTTGCTAGATAGAACAGGGTTACATGAAGTTTTTAATGATGGAACAGTCCTGAGAAACAGGACACCATGTTTGCTACATAATAAATGGTCATGTTATGTCTGGTGAATAAATGGATTAAAAGAAATCATAAAGACAGTATGGGAGCTCAATCTTTTTGTTGAAAAAGTTTTTAAAGTAAAACTTTTGAAATACTAATGAATATTTATTTTTGTTATCTTCTATTTCCATAGAGAAGAAATAAAATGATTAATGTATTATTGTCTGCAGGTGTATATTAAATTGGTACATATTAAAAGCTTACATGTATGATATAATATGTCCACATTATAATATGAAAGTATAGATGTGGAAATTCATTTCATTTCAGAAGAGCATAAAATTTGGCAGAATATAAAAATAAACAGCCACACACATGAAAACATACACACGGCAAAATAACAGGTTACAAAATCAATACCCATAAGTCAAAGGCATTTAAGTACATCAGTGACAAATTCTCTGAAAGGGAAATGATGAAAACTACCCCATTTACAATAGCATCAAAAAATAAAATAAGATACCTGGGAATCTACTTAACGAAAGAGGCGAAAGACCTCTATAATGAAAACTATAGAACACTAAAGAAAGAAATTATAGAAGAGCTTAAAGATGGAAAGACCTACCTTGTTCTTGGATAGGCAGAATTAATATTGTCAAAATGACCATACTACCAAAAGCACTATAAAGATTTAATGCAATTCCAATCAAAATCCCAATGACATTCCTTATAGAAATAGAAAAAGCTGTCATGAAATTCATCTGGAAAAATAAGAGACCCAGAATAGCTAAAGCAATCCTTAGCAAGAAAAGTGAAGCAGGTGGCATCACTATACCAGACCTTAAATTATACTACAAAGCAATAGTAACAAAAACAGCATAGTATTGGCATCAAAATAGACTGGTAGGCCAATGGTACAAAATTGAGGACACAGAGACTAATTAATATAATTTCAGTTATCTTATATTAGACAAAGGTGCCAAATATATACATTGGAGAAAAGTTAGCCTCTTCAACAAATGGTGCTGGGAAAACTGGAAGTCCATATGCAGAAAAATGAAATTAAACCTTTATCTCTCACCATGCACAAAACTCAACTCAGAGTGGATCAAGGACCTAGGAATTAGACCAGAGACACTACGCCTAATAGAAGAAAAAGTAAGCTCCAACTTCCAACATGTTTGATTAGGCCCCAAGTTTCTTAATAAGACTCCTGTAGCACAAGAATTAATATCAAGAATTAATAAATGGGATAGATTCAAACTAAAAAGCTTGCTGTCAGCAAAAGAAACAATCAGTGGGGTGAACAGAGAACCAACTAATTGGGAAGAAATTTTTACCACATGCATATCAGATGGAGCACTAATCTCTAGAATATATAAAGAAGTCAAAAATCTTAACACCAAAAAAACAAATATCCCAATCAATAAATGCGCCAAGGAACTGAAAAGACACTTCTCAGAAGAAGATACACAATCAATCAACAAATACATAAGAAAATGTTCAACATCTCTGGCAATTAAAGAAATGCAAATCAAAACTACTCTAAGATTTCATTTCACTCCAGTCAGAATGGCAGCTATTAAGAACACAAACAATAATAAATGTTGGAGAGGATATGGGGGAAAAGGCACATTCATACATTGTTGGTAGGACTGAAGCAGCATAATACAGGGACACAGCCACATCAATATTTACAGCAGCACAATTCACAATAGCTAGGTTGTGGAACCAACCTAGATACCCCTCAGTAGATGAGTGGATAAAGAAAATGTGGTATATATATACAATGAAATATTACTCAGCAATTAAAGAGAACAAAATAATGGCATTCGCAGGTAAATGGATGAAGTTGGAGAATATAATGCTAAGTGAAGTTAGCCAATCCCAAAAATCCAAATGCCAAATGTTTTCTCTGATATAAGTAGGCTGATTCACAGTGGTGTTGGGGCGGGGAATATAGGAGGTTTTGAGGAACTCTAGAAAGATCAATGGGGAGGGAGGGGGAGGGAGGGAGCAAGGGGGTATGAAGGAAAACAAAAGAAGATGGTAGAATGAGATGGATATCAGTATCCTAAATGCATGATTGAAGACTTGAATAACATGAATATACTTTGTATACAAACAGTGTTATGTAAAAAAATTGCTCTATATATGTAATATGAATTTTTTTTGTAATGTGAATTGCAATGCATGCTATTGTTATACATACAACTTCGAATAAAAAACAAAGAAAACACACACACAACTCAAACAAAATTTGATATGTTCAGATACATATTTGGCTCTTCCCAAGGGTGATTTCATTAATAATATTCTTCTACTATAGCCAGTGTACTAAGCAGAATTGCCCAGAGACCCCTGATCACAATTAGCCATTGACTAAGGCCAAAAACAAGACCCCACCACAAATGTCGACATGCTGGATCACTATGACTTCTGGAAATTATAGGAGAAACAATTATAAAGATACTGAATATCCACACATATTGGAAATCAAGCAAGAAAGCATTCAGTATTAAAAAATTGAAATGAAAATTTCAGCTATGATCTAAATGCCTGAAAATGATGATTCTCTATAAACGTTTTATATATTTTTGTAACTTAAGATTATAGGGTGTTTTTGTTTAAGTGTGAAAATTCATTTTTTTGAATTGGTACCCCAAAATACATGCCTTCCCCCTAGGAACAGCCTGGATTTTGCTTGCTTCTAACACATGTACCCCTGCCAGCACCTCAGGCCCCTTGCCCCTAGGTTCCGGCCCTATTACCTGTTCTTTACATCTCTGTTCCTTCACACCTCTGTCGCCACAAGCGAACATATGCTGCACTTTGGTTACCTTGCCCACACTTACAGCCTTCTGCATGTTGCTCACAGGATTGTATCCCACCTGGTATCTGGGTAAGCTGCCTCTATAAAACCACCTCCACCCAAAGCACAGACATTTCATCCTCAGGAGGGTGGAGGATCCCAAAGGCCCTGGTCCTGATGAGTCCTCAAGCCAAAAAGCTTCCTCTTGGCAGATGCCAGGGCCTCACAGACACCTACCCTCCCGCGCGCCTAAAACCGCCACGGCAATCCAATACTACCTCTTAGAGTTGAGCCAGCCAAGTCTTCCCACAGCACCCCAACTGTGGAGCTCAGTGGTTTGGTAGCTGTCCACCACGAAATAGTCGTTGCCAAACAACAGCCGCCAAACACCAGGACTCTGATTGGCTGGGGCGCGAATGGTCTAGTGCGCATGTGTGAGGTCAACAGACGCCCAGAGTTTCCTTTCAACTTTCCAACCTCAGTGACAGTTGTCTTGAATATTCCAGTCTTTCTCAAGACTGCTCAAGCCTCTGGGAAAGCAGCCTTTGTGCATGAGTGGGCTCAAGGAGTGGGTCAAGATAGAGTGGAATTTCAGTATGCTGAAGGCCTGGTCTCCAAGGAAACTCCCCTATTCAATTCCTTGAATCTGCCCGTCGCCTACTAAGTTCCTCTGCCACCAGCTGCTGCGCCCCTGTGGGTCTCCATGGGACTTCAATGGATGCACTAAGACAAGGCTATTTTTCTGAATTCAGCGACAAGTGCAAAATACATGGTATCAAGAGCGAACTGTTGAAGCGAAAGCAGCACACGTTCACCCAAAGAAATGAAATGTCAATGTGCATGCTTTTTTCCACGTCCCAATAACCCAGGGTACCTTCCTTTAATATTCTTTGACTAAATCATAAATCACTGGGGACATGTCTCAAAATCCCTACTGTGATGGCTAGGTTAATATGACATATTCAGCACTGTCCAGGTAACTAACACTCAGTGGATTTCTGAGGGCTCTTGCCCTGGCCTTCAGATTTTCCTGAAACTCCTGCTCTTTTGATCTCTACTGCCTCAGCAGCTGGTCGTCTGTGAAAACAGCAGGAGCCTCAATGTGTCCACATCCCCAGCTCTCTGGGATCACTATTGGGAACTGTGTCCTCTTGCATCCTTTCTGTCCTGGTGTCACTCGTGGTTGTGTGGCACTGTATCCAGACAGCTGGAACCCAGCTGGATTTCATCCTCCTCTAATTGAATCCTGAAAGTAACACGGTTGCTGCCAATAGCTTAGCTATGATGAGGCACTGTTGCCCAGGCTCCAGCCCCAGCAGCCATAAAGGGGGTCCTGTACCTGGGAAGGCAACATTGGGCCCTATCCTTGCATGGTGTGCAAACACCTGGAATATGAGCAACTTGTCAGTGTAAGAGGGAAAGCACCCTCAATGACCTTCAAGTGGAGGAGGTCTGGACACTGCTTGTCAGTAGTCTCTCTCTGAATAGCAATTCTCAGCAGGTCCATCTGCTTTTCACACCAGGTAATGGCTTAAAAAGCATTCTTTTGGGCCAAGTCTAAGTAGCCTGTATGTTTTGTCAGTATTGCCAGTCACTCAGAGGCTGCAAACAGTGATTCAAATAGCATCCTGTTGCACCCAGAAATTCCACTAACCAACTACATTTTCCTAAGGCAATCAAGAAAATGAGCAAGAACCATGCAGGAAGAGCTCCATACCCCAGTACTCCTCTGCCCAACCCTGTACTGCAATTCATTGCCAGATTTCCCACAGCATCTGCTCTCTACCCCAGGCACCCTGGAGTGTGGGCCTGGTGTCCTCCTGAACCACAGAAGTTACTGCCTGCTCTATGTCCTCCTGCTTTCACCTATCCTGCACCATTCCATGCCCACATGCACTGGCTCACTCCATCCCAGGCTACTTTTGGGGGCTTGGATGTCCCTTCAAATATGCTAAAAAAAAGAAAATGTTATGTCTTGGATATGTGATGGTGTCTGTCATATGACTTGTGGGTATTAATGAGATCTTCCCTGTTAGAGACACTTCTCCAGCTTTCTGAAAACCCGAGCCCTGCCTTTAACAGACATTACCAGCATTTGTTCCCTTCAAACATTTGCCAAAATCAGCATCACACATCATTTTTTCTTAACAAAAAATTATAAATAATTTACAGTTTTACAATGCATCATTAAAATAAATTATATGATATTAGTGAATGCACAGACTACTTTAAAATTTAGAGGTAATTATAAGAGGACAAGAGAATTACCAATCACACTGCGAAAGTGTGTATCTTTGTACCAAACGTTCTAAGTGTGGCAGAATAGCTTCCTACAATGCATTAGAGCAGAAATTTCATGCTTGATTCTGAATGGTTTTAGTGAAAAATACCTAAGGTTTCCCTCTAATAGGGCTGTATTTTGAAGCCTGTTTATAAGTATTACCATTTTCCCAAATTGTACCATGAATGTGTACAATCTGCCTAGGGAACATTAGTAATGTGATGGTGGGTTTAACAAACAACTGTTCTCTGTACTCCTCACTCCCTAATCCCAGTCCCCATAGGATACTTCTCTCGATAAAGCTTGCAGGTGTCTGTCTTACTGACATATTCACAAACAGGGAAAGAAAACTGGTTGGTAAAAGTTCCAGACCAGAATGTGCACTCAAAAAGCCCTGACAGCTCCAGCAGAGAGGACAAACTGCGTGCCAAATATTAGGCTTGGCAGATTTATGTTGCTATTTAATGATACCATCCTCCCCTGTTGGAACATACATAATGCATCAATGTGCATACATGGCTGTATACTGACGGTTTTGCTTTTAGTCTGTTTCATTTCTCATCTTTTTTTTTTTTTTTTTTTTTATTCTGATACTATCTTGAACCCATTGTCAGGGGTTGCAGGGATTTATCACTGAGCTACACCTCAGCATAATTTACTGAGACTGGCCTTGAACTTATGATTATCCTACCTCAGCCTCCATAACCTTTGCAATTATAGGCGTGCACCACTGTGCATAGGAAAACTGGATTTTAATCAAAGAAATTTTACCACAGAATTTGATTATGAGAAATATTTTTCTCAGATACCTTTCTTCTATGTATAGAATATTATGCTGATTGTAAGCAAGTAAATGATTAGTGAGATGCCATATATGCTTAATTTTACTAGGTAACACCCTTTCATACCGTCCATAAAGTGGTCTAGCAGGTGAACCATTAGTGGATGGGAATTCTGTTTTTGTTTTCCTACTCATTAAACTAAGATAGGAATTAGCACCCTCCAAGGTTTGCAAGCCCCAGGGGCTGAGGCTGTTTAGGTTAAGGAAAGCCAAGTGTCTTGGTGAGGGGTGATCGGCCCAACCCTTGCCATCCCGCTAGGAACAGCCTGGACTTTGCTCTGGCTTGCTTCTCCCACGTGTTCCCCTGCCAGCGCCTCAGGCCCCTTGCCCCTAAGATCCGGCCCTATTATCTGTTCTTTTCATCTCTGTCCTTCACGACACTCTCACCACAAATGAATATAACATACCCTGAACTTTGGCTACTTTGCCTACACTTACAGCCTTCTGCATATTGCTCACAGGTGTGTATCCCCCCACCCCATCCCCAATTTCTGGGAAAGCTGCCTCTATAAGACCTCCCCAGCCAAAGCACAGGCACTTCAGGCGGGTAGAGGAGCCCAAGGGTTCCTGGCCCTGAGTCCACATGCCAAAAAGCGTCCTCGTGGCAGAGGCCAGGGAGGGACTCAGCAGCACCTTCCCTCCCCCTCGCCTAACACCGCCTCTGCAATCCAATACTAGCTCTTAGAGTTGAGCCAAGTCTTCCCACGGCACCCACAACAGAAGAGCTCTGCAGCTTGGTAGCTATCTGCCATGAAACAGTTGTTGGCAAGCAAAAGCGGCCAGATGCTGGAGTTCGAGCCCTTCCGGAATTCTGATTGGCTGGGGCGTCAACACCTTCAGCGCGCATGTGTGAGGCCCTGTGCGGGTCTCAAGGCCAGGCAAAATCTTCGTTTCAAATGTCAAACCTCTTCTTTTGGGCGGTGGAGGTAGGTGGTTGGTACCAGGGATTGAACTCAAGGGCATTCGACCACAGAGCCACATCCCCCGCCCTATTTTATATTTTTATTTAGAGACAGGGTCTCACTGATTTGCTAAGCACCTCGCTTTTGCTGAGGCTGGCTTTTTCATGACCCTCCTGCCTCAGCCCCCAGAGCCTCTGTGACAGTTGGCTGAGTGTTCTGGTCATTCTCAAGACAGGCTCACGCCTAGGGAAAAGCAACCTTTGTGCATGAGTGGGCTCAAGGTAGAGTGGAACTTAAGCACGCTGAAGTCCTTGTCGCCAAGGAAACTGTTCTCTCAGACTCCTTGAAGCTACCTATTGCTGGCTGTGTTCCTCTGCCACAGCTGCTATGCCCCTCCCTGTCTCCAGGGGAATTGAATTGAATTAAATGTAGCAATGGAAGGCTCTTAGGTAAATTCAGAGACACGTGCACAATACGTGGTGTCTAGAGCAAACGTGGAAGCACAAGCTGCACACATTCTCCACCAAGAAATGTTAGCCGCCGGAAAGGGATTGCAGCCTGGAACGGCAGCGCCACGGGAAGGAGTCCAGAGACAGGATGGAGACGAAAAAATTCTTTAATCTTTCTGTCTCTGTCTCTTGTAATTTCTAACACTACATACACACTCTCACAAGAAACCAAGGCACCTACTCTTACAAGAAACTACAATATATCTATACAATATCGATAACCCTGTCCTTTCTCTCTCTGGTCTCATCCCATGCGCCCGAGCAGGAATCGCTCTCGCTCGATCTGCCGAGTCACTGCTCAAATCTCTCGAGATCCTGGGCCAAGTCCCGTGAGATTACGGAAGGCGACAATGCCCAAAAATGTCAATCTGCTGAGCCACTGCTCAAATCTCTCGAGATCCTGGGCCAAGTCCCGTGAGACTACGGAAGGCGACAATGCCCAAAAATGTCTATGGCCCATAGTCAACCGCAATCTTAGCTATCTCCCCAAACAGGGCTCCTGCATTTCCCCCTTTTGTTTTAAAAGAGGGGATGCTCTAGGACGTCTATGTGCAACCAACATTCTTACCCGTCATCGGATAATCAAGGCTGTGCCCTTGACTCCTGTCTTAGGTTGATATGTCGACCACATGAGACTGTCCCGTGCGACTATGCCTGTCTTAGGTTGTCCCCCTCTGGGGATCTTACCCGTCATTGGCTAACCAGCCATCCAATGGAGCCCTTTAGGATCGACTGTGTAAGATGACTAACAGCCGTTCAATTAGGAGGAGATGCTGCGGCTTTAAGGCGACAAGGCTTTTGGTGACAAGCCAAATTGCATAGCATATCAAATTCTTTAAACAAATCAGCTGCCCTAAGTTCTATCAAGTAACGCAGTGAGTTCTCTAAACAAATACCCGCAAGGTACTGTCCCATGAAGTCCCAAACAATGAAAGATCAAAATGTCCACTTGTTATAACACGTAGATCTAGGAGGCCCCATGCATGCAGAGCAGAGGCCACACTGCTGGTGAGGTTGTTTGACATTTGAGCAGCAGGGATGCTTGCAGCGACCACGATCCCTGCAGCTGTAGCAGCAGCCGTCTTTTTTATGTCTAGACAATGCCACCAGCAAATCTTCAGGGCCCGCTACCTAGAGACTGAAGCATCAATTATTAAAGGAAAGGCAGTGCTATTCCAGCACTGAGTCAAGAGGCGAGTTGTCAAACTAAAAAATGGAATTATTAGATTGGAAAAATAAGTTGATTTCTGCTCACACACATTGCAGCCTGAGCTCCCACAAACATAAGCTGGCAAAATATCATATTTAGAACAAAACAAAGAAAGACTGAGGGTAATTACTGCATTAAAGATAGATTAAAGAAAAACTAAAAGCACTTTGGAGAAATAATTTGTTAGCTGGAACTCTCGAGTTTCTGCATACACAGCAGTCCTTTACCTGTTGAAATAATTGAAATTAATCATTTATTAAACAAATGAAGTTAATAACAAATAAGCAACCTCATGTCAAAACACCAAAATATCAGGTTATACAGCACTAGTCATATTTTTTTTGCTAAAGAGAAGTCCCTGGGACACCTATAAAACAAAATTGAAGGTACCTTCACTTATTAAATTATTTACCCAATTTGAATACTCTTAAACTTAAATGAATTAGAGTTATTTGGATCCATATATATATATATATTCACAAGCGCTTTGTTATTTTTGATGTCACACTGGACAGACAGATGCACATACAAACATATTTGTGATGTCACATTAACATGAAATTTAGACAAATACACAGACATAAACACATATATAAAAAGTAAAAAAAATATATATAATTGTGTGCACACTAAAGAGAGATCTCTTCGTCCCAGCTGGGAGGAATGTCACTTAAGTTGTGACATATTTTGAAGGACTCTTTTAAGGGAATCATTCCATATCTTCATCATGGTCCTCTTGATTTTGTACCTTTTTTATTAATCTTGATTCCTCAACAACTTCATCTTGATCCTTTTGATGTGGTACCTGCTTTATTAATCTAGATGGTATCCATATTGGAGAGGATTCATGCTTTGGAAAAACACAAACAGATCCTCTCCCCCAAATTAATACTGGATCTGGACCCTTCCATGTACCTGAAAGAACATCCTTCCAGTAAACCAAAGGTTTATGTTGTTGATGTGGGTTCCAATGTCTGTCTCCAGCAGAATAACCATCAGAGTCTAAAGTTAAAAAATTTAAAGTAAACAGGGCAACTGCCAATCTGTCCTTAGGATTTTTCCAGTTTCCTTCTTTCTGTTTTAACAACATAACTTTTAGTGTGCGGTTTGCTCTTTCAATAATGCCCTGACCCTGAGGATTGTATGGGATGCCTGTTTTATGGGATATGTTGAATTTTGCGCAAAACTGTTTGAAAGATGAGGACGTATAAGCGGGACCATTATCTGTTTTAAGCATTTTGGGGATGCCCAATGCAGCAAAAGCTTGTAAACAATGAGATGTGACATCTTTAACTTTTTCTCCAGAATGTAAGGAAGCAAAAATCATGCCTGAGCATGTATCTATGGTTACATGAATAAATCGCAATTTTCCAAAGCTTGGCTCATGAGTAACATCCATCTGCCACAAATGATTGGGCATTAATCCTCTAGGGTTAACACCAAAATGAGGATTGGGCAAATGTGTCATACAAGATTTACAATCTTTTACAATTGTTCTGGCTTGCTCCTTTGTGATTTTAAACCTACGTTGCAAGGTGGTGCTGTTGACATGAAACTGGGAATGAAATAAAGTAGCTTGTTGTAGCGCTGAAAGTATAAATATTATTTTTGTAAGTTCATCTGCCTTTTGATTACCTTCATGGAGGGGGCCAGGCAAATTAGTATGTGCTCTAATATGGCCTACGAATAGAGGTTCTTTTCTTGCCCACAAAAGTTTTTGTATTTGATAAAACAATTTAAAGGCTGGAGTATGAGGTGCTATTGGTCCTGCTAACTCTAATTTTGGGATGGCTTGTACAATATAGTGGCTATCTGAAAAAATGTTTATGGGCTGGTCTCTAAAATTTTCCAGAGCTCTTACCACAGCTTCCAATTCCACTAGTTGAGCTGATTTGTGTACAGTTATGTAAGTCATATTTTCTTTTGTAGTGACTACTGCAGCAGTACCATTTGAGGACCCATCTGTAAATACATTAAATGCCTTAGGAATAGGTTGATTTTTTATTACCTGTGGAAATATAATAGGGTGATTAATACAAAAAGATAATATAGGAGACTATCAAAATTTGATAGGTGATTATCAAAATTTGCAGAGGTAGAGCATCTAGCTATAGCCCAGTCATTATCATTGAAGCATAAATATTCAATCTGTGACGATGAATAGGGAGTAATAATAGTAGCAGGGTGAATGCCAAATATTTTAGTAGAAGTTTTAAGTCCTTGAAGAATAAGTTTAGCCACCATGGAGGTATATGACTCAATTATGCTTTTAGGAGAGACAGGCAAATGTATCCATAATAAAGGCCCTTGTTGCCAAAATACTCCTGTCGGTGTATATTGTGAAGAAATAATAATCAATATCAGTGGTTGAGTTAAATCAAATCTGTCACAGTGAGCTCCTTCTATGGCTTTTTCTACTACCTTTAAAGCTTTCCTAGCATCAGGAGTCAATGTTCGCGGTGAGGATGGATCAGGGTCCCCTCGAAGGATATCAAATAAAGGTTTTAATTGGCCAGTAGTGAGGTTTAGTGTAGGGCGAAGCCAATTAATGTCTCCCAGTAGTTTTTGGAAATCATTGAGGGTGGTTAAATGTTCTTTATTTATTAAAAAATTTTTTGGGGTCTAACAAAAGTATCCATGATTTTAAATCCTAAATATAATATGGGAGATCTAGTTTGAACTTTTTCTTCTGCTATATATAATCCGTATTTTTTAAAATTTTCTACCATGTCACTGAATATATTAAATAAGATTTTTTGATTAGGGTGGGCCAGTAAAATATCATCCATGTAATGTAGACACATGAGGTTTGGATATTTATTTTTAATGGGTTGGATAGCCTTGTCCACATATATTTGGCATATGGTGGGGCTATTAGCCATTCCCTGCGGCAAAACCTTCCATTAATATCTCTGATCAGGGCCATTATTGTTAATAGAAGGAACTGAAAAAGCAAACCTGGGGGGCATCCAGAGGATGTAGGGGAATAGAAAAGAAGCAATCCTTTATATCAAGACTAATAACATGGAAATTTTTTGGAATAGCTATAGGATTCGGAAGTCCAGGTTGAGTAGGGCCCATGACTTGCATGGTTTTATTAATTTGTCTAAGATCATGTAATAATCGCCATTTTCCTGATTTTTTCTTGATCACAAATATGGGGGAATTCCAGGGAGAGGTGGAATGTTCTATATGTCCTGCTTTTAATTGTTCCTTAACTAGTAGGTGGGCCGCTTGTAATTTCTCTTTAGATAGGGGCCACTGAGGGACCCACACTGGCTTATCAGAAAGCCATGGTATTTTCAAAATTATTTTCTCAGTGGCCCCAAAGAAAAATGTCTTTTTCCTATATGATAATGATTTCTTTTAGGGTTAAGCTTACCCTGTACTTTTTGATGATTTCTTTTAGGGTTAAGATTACCCTGTATGTTTTTACATTTAACACCTGCAGGTTTGGTTGCAAGGTGTACTCCCATTTGTTGTAAAATATCTCTTCCCCATAAAGTAACCGTAGATTGGGTAAAACATAAGGCTGAAATGTGCCTTTATGTCCTTCATCATCCTCCCATTTTAAAATTACCGCACTTTTTTCTGGGAGGTTATTATATCCCAAGCCTCTTAAACTGGTTGAAGCTTTTTGTAGAGGCCAGTGTTTGGGCCATTGACGTAAATTAATGATGGAAGAATCAGCTCCAGTATCTATAAGACCCTCCATTTCTATTCCTTGGATTCTTATTTTACACATAGGCCTCCTTGTACAGTCCCGAACCCAGCAAACCATGGGTTTCGAATCAGTGGAACAAAATCCTCTATTGTTCCTATTTAGAGGCATATTCATTTTAAATGAATTATGTAAATTTGGAAGGAGGAGCAGCTGAGCAATTCTATCTCCCTGATTAATAGAACTTATACTTTGGGGTGAGCTAAGCATTATTTTTATTTCCCCTTTATAGTCTGAGTTTATTACGCCTGGGGTCACTTGCAAACCTAATAAGCTTTCAGGACTTTGCCCGATAATAAGTTCTACAGTCCCTGAGGGAAGAGGTCCCCTGACTCCTGTGGGAATCAGTTGAACCCCCATTTCAGGTGTTAACACCATTCGGGCGGTGGAACAGAGGTCTAATCCTGCATTTCGTCCTGTTCCTCTGACGAGGGAGTGGATGGGTAATAGGGATTGTGTTGGGGAAGCATCTGAGTGGATTCTTGAGGATACTCCTCCTCTAATGCCTCATACATTTGTGGGCCCTGGGGCATTGGGCCCCGTGCCCTGTTTTTTGAATTCCTGAACAAAGGATTTCCATGGATGTCAAATTTTGAATAGCATTTATTGGCCCAATGATTTCCTTTCTTACACCTGGGGCAGCAACCTGGAGTACGGTATGAATTTGGTCTTATTTCTCTTTGGGGATTTTGCCTAGAATAGCCTGATTGATTATGATAATTTTGCCTAGAATATCCTGATTGATTATAATGTCTATGTTGAGCCCTTGTAAAATTTTGAGGGGCAGCATCTCTCACAGCTGCTGCAATCACATTCCCTGTGACAAAGGCATCATTTACATCTTTACATAGTTGTATATATATGGAAAGATCCTTTTTATTTTTCCATGGCCTGATGACTTCCTGGCAATATTTATTAGCATTTTCGTACGCTAATTGAATAACTAATGGCATAATTTGATCAATGTCTCCAAAAACTCTACCTGCAGTTCTCAAAAGTCTATCAGCAAATTCAGCATATGGTTCATTAGGTCCTTGAATTACTTTGGACAAGCTACCTTGTAGATCCCCAGGTCCTTGTACAGTTTTCCATGCCTTTAAGGCAGCTGCATTTATCTGCGCATATACTCCTGGGGTATAATGTTTTTGATCCTGTACGTCTGCGAATGGCCCTTCTCCTGTGAGCATTTCTATATTATGGTCTCCATCTGCATTTCTTTTAGCTGTTTCTATACAAAGTTCCTGAAATTGCGATCGCCAAACCAAGTATTGTCCCCCACTTAATGTTGCTTTACATAGACGTTTCCAGTCTGCGGGGGTTAAGCTAAAGGTGTTAAGGGACTCCAGTATACTCAACGTGAAAGGAGCTTGGGGTCCATATGTCATTACTGCCTCTTTGAGATTTTTTATTGTTTTGAAATCTACTGGCTGGTGGCCCCTCTGTCCATTTGCATATTCAAATACTGGCAGTTCCCAATGTATCTGTGAGTTACCCTCGAGAGCACATAAGCGCTCAGAAAGACTTTTTATTTCTATTTCTAGGGTATGCAAACGTCTAGTGATACCCTTCATATTTTCTGTAATCGATTTCACCCATGGGGGAGTAGAGGACACAAGTTCCTCCACTTGATGATCCCTTATCTTGGTCTTCCTTAATTTCCTTTTATTCATTTTCTCAAAATCACCTTTAGTTAATTCCTCCTCACTACTACTACTCTCATTGGTCCTAACTGACTCAGTAACATCCTGAGTCCCAGGTTCAATTGAGACCATGTATCCTTGGTATATAACCGGGTGAAAGCGGTCCGAGTTAGGAGAAATATCTCTAATAAATCTTGAATAGCTTTAGCAGCTCAGATCTTTGTAATTTTGGGGACACTTCTAATACTCAGAAGAATCCTTACTGGTCTTAGTTGACTCAGCGGAATCTACGCTTTTATGATTGCCTTCACTGTTTTCTCCTCAAATCCTCCTCCTCACTAATGACAGACTCATCCATAGGAAGGACTCAAAGAAAGTTCATCAAGAGCCTCGTACACTTGGGTCTTAGTTATTTTCGAACCCATTTTAAGTTAGGCCGCTCTGACTAGAGACTCCTGCGAGAATTTTCCTCCCGTTTCTCAGTTCTTCCTTACTGGTCTTAGTTGACCTGCGTGCTGAATTCCCCATACGGGCCACCAACTGTTTTAACCGCTGGAAAGGGATTGCAGCCTGGAACGACAGCGCCACGGGAAGGAGTCCAGAGACAGGATGGAGACGAAAAAATTCTTTAATCTTTCTGTCTCTGTCTCTTGTAATTTCTAACACTACATACACACTCTCACAAGAAACCAAGGCACCTACTCTTACAAGAAACTACAATATATCTATACAATATCGATAACCCTGTCCTTTCTCTCTCTGGTCTCATCCCATGCGCCCGAGCAGGAATCGCTCTCGCTCGATCTGCCGAGTCACTGCTCAAATCTCTCGAGATCCTGGGCCAAGTCCCGTGAGACTACGGAAGGCGACAATGCCCAAAAATGTCAATCTGCTGAGTCACTGCTCAAATCTCTCGAGATCCTGGGCCAAGTCCTGTGAGACTACGGAAGGCGACAATGCCCAAAAATGTCTATGGCCCATAGTCAACCGCAATCTTAGCTATCTCCCCAAGCAGGGCTCCTGCAAAGAAATGTAAAGCCAGTCTGCATGCCTCCAACCCTTCTCCTATGGCCCAGACTTATGTTAATTTTACCTTTAATATTGCTGTATATATTTTTATTAATTTAACAGTGTAATTTGGGACTGGAGCACCATTGAAGAACATTTCTTTTTTTCTTTCTTAACTGGTCATTGACTTGTCTCAGCATTCCTATGTTATTGCTAGGTTAAAATGACACATTTTGCAGCTGTCTGGATACCTTAGACTGAGCAATTTCCTGAGGTCTCCTTCCCTGTTCCTGTACCTCCTGCTTCTGGTCTTCCTGCTCTTCCTCATCCTCCTGCTCTCTGGAGTACACTTCCTCAGCAGTTAGTCATCTGGGGCAGCAGCAGGAGCCTCAAGTTGGCCACAACCCCAACTCTCAGGGGTCACTATGCGGATATTTTTTTCCATACCCATCCTTACAGCCCTGCTGTTACCCCTGGTTAAATGGGACCCTATATCTACAGTGTGAACACCCAGCCGCTTCTCAACTTCTCTTAGTTCTAGAAGCACAACAATGTGTCTGCCCTTAGGGGACCCATCCTGAGACAGTGGTGGCCAGGCTCCAGGCCCAGCAGACTGGAAAGGGAGCAGCACACCTGCAAAGGCACCTGTGGGCACTATCCTTGCCAGGTGAGGAGCCACCAGGAAGAGGATCAACTGCAGCTTAGTGCAAGAGGGGAAGCACCTTCAATGATTTCCAAGAGGAGGAGGTCTGACACTGCTTGTTCCTGTACTTCCTCTGGATATGGAACCTCAGCAGCTCCATCTGCTTTTCACAGCAGGTAAGGACTCAAAAGAATTCTGTTGGCTCAATCCCAAGCAGCTTGAAATTTTGTGAGTAATTACAGTTACTCAAAGCTTCAAACAGTGGTTGGAACAGCATTCATTTCTATCCTGAAATTCCACAAACTGATTACAGTTTCCTAAGGCAATGATGAAAATGGCCAAGAACAAAGCCCATTGGGTCTGATTAGTCCTAAGCTCCACCTGCTGGAACTCTCCTCACAGAATGCTGCAGAAGTGGTACCCTGAGCATACCCAACCTGGGTACCCCAACCATGTCCCAGTGTACCAAAATGGTGTGAATGGAGAAAATACCACTGACAGTACTTCATAACTCATCCCACCTCATACTGGTGAGAAGGGAAGCTGAGTCTTATATCAAACGCCTCAATCTCAAGCCATTCCAACTGGCATCTCAGCGAGCAACACAAAGACAGAATGGTGTTAACAACCCCCACCACTTGCTCTGTCAGTACTTAACTCATCAAGAAATGGAAAGAAAGGTGCTAGGGCATAGAAAGGGACCACTGACTCCAATCAATTATTCTGACCACCTCAGTGGAGACAGTTTCTTCATTCTAAACGAAGATGTTGGGTTTTCCTAATTTTTACTTCTTTTTGTTTTTTAGTAATTTTTTTTATCACTAAAAAAAATTAGTGGCAGAAACTTGTGTGCATTCTCATGTGAATTCTGGCTATGCTGATTGGTCAGGGACATATGTACATATTCTTATTTCTGGTCTCATTGTTAGGATATTTGAATGCAATTAATTTTTCCTAGCATTATCTTGGAAGTGTTTGGGTTTCATGGATTATATATTTTGGTTCATTTTTTACTATTATCCTCTGTTTTTTCCTCTTGTTTCTCTTTGTCTCTTCTTTTACTAAAGGCCAAATTCTATTGCTCTTCCCCTCTTTCCCCCTATCTTTCTTATTTTATCCCTCCTTCCACAGAAAGAGAATGTGCTGCACCTCTTCTCCATTCTCTGCTCACTTTTTTGAAGTTAAAAACTCTTTCCTCACTTTCTAAAATGTTTCTTTTTTTACCTACTCAACTAATGGGATTATAGGACCACTGCCCCCACCATAAATGCTGATACCTTTATTACTACTATGGATGACATAGTTGACACCTGTGGTTTACTTTAAAGCCAGGTCTAGTTCATGGTGATTGTTTTTGTTGTTGACAATTGCTGAATCCACCCTTCCTGTTCATTGGTGGTAATTAAAGTCCCAGGGTTCTCCATTTAGCCACTTGGTAGGAACTCTCAGGAATCTTTGGATGAAAGGTGACAGAGAAATGAGTTCAATTGTTATGGCTGAGCAGGCAAAGAATGCAGGGAGAATGATATAAGAAAGTGAGAAGTCCAATGGCAGATGGCCTGAGGCAAAGCTGCATCTGGTTGCTGGTGATGTCAGCAGGAGTGATCTCTCCTGAACTTCTTGCTGACTTCTGATTGAGTGTAATTATATTTTGAGGGCTCTGCCTTCATAGAGTGTCAGGATGGACACCAACCGTCTCTACAACCCTCCCTGATGGTTCTGCCTTGAGTTCTGAGCTCTATAGCCTGACTTTTCCCAGACCATAGTCAATCCATGTGTCCTGGGAGGATGGTCTCTTCTGATTGGTCAGACTGTACTCATGCAACGCCTACCTCCCAGGAGCCCTTGGAACATCTCACCTTGTTTCCTGGTGCAGATGCCTGTGAGCAGGGTTCAGAGTAGAGATGCACTATCCTATGTGCTGTGCCCATTCATGCTGGCATCCCACCCCCACTGTCTTCTGTTCACAGAGGAATTCATGGCAGCACTTTCTTCCCCTTCATACATGTGTTTCACTACCACAGTGTAGTAAGATTTCCTGTGTTGATGGTTGAATTCGGCTTTTGCTCCTGGCTTCTAGGCCTGCTCCTTGTATCATGGGACATCACCTATTCAGCCAACAAACATTCACTGGGCACCTGATCTTTGCAAGGTCGTCGTTAGTTCTTGGATCCAGGAATCCTGTGGCATGAGGATGTCCCTGCTCTCAAGGAGCTGAGACTCTAGTGGGACTACTAAAAATTTGAAAAGGCAAAGGCAGATGGGTGAGTCCATGTGAGAAAAGTGGAGTAAATAATCTAAGAGCGTACATAGAAGTGCAGGGAGGTGGACAGAGACAGAGCCTCTGAGGAGGTCACAACTGGAAGTAAGGGACAGGTCGTGTGTCTATCAGAGGAAGAGTGTCCCAGCCAGAGTGCAGCTATTCCAATGCTCCTGACATGGGAAAAAATACAGGCTTCCCAGAGAACAGATTGTCAACTCTTTCTTTTGAAAAGCCAGATAGTAAATATTGCAGCTTTTGAGGGCCATATGCCCTCTAATGCAACTGCTCAACTCTGTCACTGTCATTGAAAAAGAGGCATTGACAACTCCTAAATGACCAGGTATGGATGTGCTCCAACAATGATTTTTTAAAGGACACAGAATTAGGAATTTCATGTCATTTCTCTCGTCTTTATTTAGTGTTCTTTTAGGTGATTTTAAGTAGAAAATCTTAGCTGGAAGGCCTGAACATACCAGTGAAAAGCCCCGTTTGGACCAAAGTCTGTGATGTGCACACTCCTATTTGCAGAGATTTGGTAAGGTGGCTGGTGAGGTAGCAGGG
The DNA here is from genome assembly GCA_025594165.1 of Tamias sibiricus. NCBI lineage: Eukaryota > Metazoa > Chordata > Mammalia > Rodentia > Sciuridae > Tamias > Tamias sibiricus. The sequence continues at coordinate 33,810,995 of CM046669.1, forward strand.
GGCAGTAGGGAGGAAAGCAGCTGGAGATAGGCTCAGCAAGAGAAACAGGGCCCACCTAGTTGGCCCTGCAGGTCATTCTGGAGCTGTTAGTCTTCCAAAATCCCCTGGAAAAGCTTGCCTGTATTTTCAGAACCTATAGTGATTCTGGCCAGCAGGTGTCACCCAGGGAGTCTTCTAGGAAATAAGCTGTGTCTGAGCAAGGAGAAGATGGCTGATTCCAGGCCCAATATAAAGTTCACTGTGTGTCTTGAGAGAATCCCTTTCCTTCTCTGGGCTTCTACTTTCTCATCAACACTGGGTCACTGGAGGAAATGATCTCCAGTAACCCTCTTGGCTCTGACAGGCTGTCATTGGTCTTTGCACATTTCTTTCCAGCTCAGTCTGATCTTCAGCACCGTGGACAGTGATCTGATACTCCCAGGATACTGCTGACCTGAGCTGAGTCCACAATCAGACAATATTGAGTCTGGATCCCTCCCCCTTGCTGGCTGCTGAGGACATGTTGGGACTTTCCGGACACTGTCTGCCGAGGGGATGGGCTCTGGTTGCTTACCACGCCCTTTGGAGGACTGGGGCTAAGCAAGGGGGTGTGGCTATGACGTATCATGAGAGCCAGAACCACCCTGCTGGTCAAGGATTGGTTATTTTTTAGGCCTATATAAGTGCAGTTCATTGTTCAATAAATTTGAGTTTTTTTGGCGTTGCTTTCTACCAAAAACTCCCCGGGTGTGGCGTGGTGTCCGTCAATCAGGCGGGGATAAAAACACTTGGCGACTTTTGCCCGCTAAGCCTATCTTCGCCAGGTAAGCTACTTTAATTCTTCCTGCTGGCAGAAAGAACCCCCTTTTAGGGCCCAAAAGGGGGGTAGCTTTAGACCTTGGCCCCATTAATAAGTAACACAGCAGTCCTGGCAAGGACACACAGGGCAGAAGATCTGGGCTGTGTCTGTGAGTACTATCCAGGACTCAATATGTTCCTGTGGGTAGCTTTAGACCTTGGCCCCATTAATAAGTAACACAGCAGTCCTGGCAAGGACACACAGGGCAGAAGATCTGGGCTGTGTCTGTGAGTACTATCCAGGACTCAATATGTTCCTGTTGGGTACCCAATTGCTACTGCTGCTCCCACCAAAAATCTCATTTGAGCTGCTTGTGACCTCCACTCTCCCACTTTTGTCAGTTATAATTGGGCCTCTGAGAGGGACGTGCAGGAGGTCCCAGGGATGGAGGAGGAGGATCTGAAGGCTCATTAAGCCCAAGCACCATCTGCTTTTCTCTCACCACTCTTCTCAACCTCCCTCAACCAATCTTCATCTGCACCAGGTCAAATGGGCTGTGCCTCCTAGGCAGCATTACAGCATGGTGTGTGTTGCTAGGGTACTGCGGGATCCTTTTGAAGCAAGTCCAGTGGGGAAAGCCTTTCATTCTCTTCAGTGTGGGCCCTGTTCCTCTTCAGATGGGAAATTTGGCTGAATGAGTTTATTCCCATAGTCACTGTCACTGACTTGTCAGTTTGTTCAGGTACCCCACAACTTCTGAGTTCATTTTACCTCCTTCATGCAATATGTGATCAACAGGGAGAAGAGCTGTTCATAAACTTTCTTCCTTTGCTATCACCTCCAGAACCACCTGAGAGCAGGCAGGGTCAAAATGATGACTTCAATGTGGAGAAGAGATTATCATCCTCCACTCCGGAAGTCACATCATAGAAATTTTTATTGGGTTTTAATGTTCAGCAAACTTTAGTTCATGCTGATTGGTGGAGCCATGCCTCTCTTCTTCCCCCTGCTCATTGAATGAACTCCTGAAAGGACACCCCACATCACACTTCACTATGCCACCATGAAAGCCTAATCATTGAGTTATCATTCAAAAAACTATGATGTTGGTAATACCCCATCACATAAAAAGCAACACTGTATGAGCTTGCTTTGAAAACTAAATGCTCTCTGTTTGAATGCTGTCTCACAGATTAAATGCAACTGACTTTGTGTTCTGCCACATTACTATACACACACACACACACACACACACACATACATACACATACTGACTTCTTGAAATAATCTATGCTAGGGTAGATAATACTGAAGGGGAAAAAAGAAGATGCAGCTTTTAGTAACTCTGAAGATGTGCTCAAATTTACAAATTATGAAAGTAATCATAGGTTTATCATCATTATTTTCAAGCAGCAGGACATTTGACCAAAAGGAGAGGCAGGATTGAAGGGTTCTCAGCACTGCATATAAACAAAAAGAAAAACTAATAAAGATCTATCCACAACTAAATATATTTATAAACAAAGCTTAAGCTGACATTTCTTCACAGGGGTCCCCTACATCTGCATTGTGGCTGTGTTGCTGGTAGTTTTATGATGACCATAGATCACATCCAACTCTCCATGCTTAGTAAAGTATAGAAAGGTCAAAAACCTGCCAGTCTTTTACTGAACGTTCACAATAAATTTGGCTCATCATGCCAGCCATGGTAGAATACACCTGTAATATCAGTGACTCAGAAAGTTGAGGCAGGAGTGTCACAAATTTGAATCCAAACTGCAATGTATGAAAACCCTGTCTCACAAGAAGATTTAAAGGAGGCCGGGGACATAGGCTGGTGGCAGAGTATTTGTCTAGTATGTGAGAGGCCCTGGAATCCCCAATACCACAGGGGAAAAAATTATCATTATATGTATGAGGGCATATAATCCTAACATTAGAACTAGATTATTACTAAAAAAAATAGACAATCCAAAAATTTTCTGATTTGAGTCAGGACTACTTACTAAGCTAGTGACTATCAACCAGCCCGTGAGCAGGGTGAGTGGGTGACAGTCTATTTGCCATCCTCACTGACAGCACATGGTGGAGGGGCTGGGGGACAGCCCACAATAGGACTTTCCTGTAAGCTGCCTGGTACCGAAAACCGGGAGGAAAACTCTCGGAGGCAGAGTAAAGCTTTTACTACTTTTACTTCTACTTTCTTAGAGAGCTTAGAGAGGGAAAGAAAGATTTTTAGAGAGAAAGATTAAAGAGAGCTTTTAGAGAGAAAGAAAGATAGAGCTTAGCTTAGAGAAAGATTAGAGCTTCTTTCTTCTCTCTTCTTTCTTCCTTCTTCTTTCTTCTGTCTTCTTTCTTCCTCAGGAGCCTCGGCCTAACTCTGACCAGTCATTACTTCTTCTATCTGGTTTCTCTTCTGTAACCGCTCTGCCTACGTTCTGGCCACTCTGATTCTTCTGACCGACCGAGTGACTGCCCAACTGACTGAATTCTCCGTTCTCCTAACTCGGACTGCTTTCACCCGGTTATATACCTTCAGCTTTGCGGGTGCCTACAGGTGCGTCACATACATATCAGGTGGAACTTATGGCTTCCAGCTAGTTGCAACAGCTCTTCCTGATTAGGGCTCCTTCACTTTCCCCCCCAGTTTATACTACCATTTTACAAAGTCAAATTGATGTTAATGGTTTTGAACACCTGGTGTATTTAATGAGAGCTAAAACTCTTGACAAATATAAATTTATTTATGGATTTCATCAATGCTTAATATTCAGTTTTATAGCTGAATCAGATATTTATTAGGTGTCCATTAAAGCAGAAAAATGTATTCACATTACCTTTAAAATATATCTACAGTTCTCTGGTGAATCAGCATAAATTGATTTTGAATAGTTTTGTATCAAACCTAAGAATAATCCTCTATTTCGGTATTTAGGAATACTACTTGGTGGAATATGAATATTCTTAGGATTTAGTTGTGATTATATATGAAGTGATCAGCAACATAAACCAACATTACAGCTAATTCAAAACAGAAAAATAAATGTCTGTTTTTCATTGCTATTCAGCATGTAGTATGAGGAGAAGCGTACAGCTTCAGAAGACAATGGTATTTTCTTTTAAGGACACCATATATTTACTTTATTTATTTTATTTATTTTTATGTAGTGCTGAAGATGGAACCCAGTGCCTCACATGTGCAAGGCAAGTGCTCTACCGCTGAACTATATAACCCCAGCCTTGACAATGGTATTTTGTTGAAAAAGGATTTAAAAGGTAAGCTGGTGTATTATTGTAAAATAAACATGCCAGTTTACCATCAATCCCAAATATTTTTTCTTGAATGTACTGACCTGTATTTAGAAAGAATCCTTGATCTGGATAAAATTAATTAAAAATAAATGCCAACTTAAGTGCTCAGTAAATATCAGGATCCTCTTAGCATTGAACTCTTATGTAGTAAATGTAAATACAATGAGTATCATTGAAGTTTAAAGAGGTTCAAGATCATCTAAGAGATCAAGTACTGGAGAAATTTTTTATGTGATATGGTGTTCATAATTCTTTCTCTGCTTGACTTACATTTGGATCTATTTTAATTTTATGTGGCATATAACAGTGTCTCCTGTGAATTTTACTTATATTGGGGAATCACACCCAGGGGCACTCTACTACTAAGCTACATCTCCAGATTTTCTTACTTTTGATTTTGAGACAGAACCTAAGATATCTAGGCTGCCCTGAACTTTCCATCTTCTCTCTTCAGCCTCCAAAGTAGCCAGGATTGCAGGATTATATACATGTTAATCTTTACCCAGCTGAATTATTTTTTTGTAATGATGATTTACCCCAAGGATGCTTTACCACAGACCCATATATGTTCAGCCCTTTTTCTTTCTTTTTTCTAATTTTTTATTTTGATGCATGGTCTCACTAAATTGCTTAGAGCATCACTAAATTGGCTGAAGGTGCCCTGGTACTTCTACTCCTCCTATTTTGGCCTCTCAAGTCACTGGGATTACAGGCATGTGCCACCGAAGCTAGCAAAATGAGAATTTTGGTGATAATTGCACTACAATATTATGCAGCCTAAATTATGTTTCATGATAGATATTGAGTTTTCAAAATATTTAACTTAAACACATTTTCTCTCCCCCTTTACAGGGTTGGAGGTTGAGCCCAGTCCCTTGAGCACAGTAAAAAAGTGCTTCATTTTGCCAGGCATGGTGAGGGAGGCTGAAGCAGGAGGATCACAATTTCAAAGCCAGCCTCAGCAAAAGCGAGGCACAAAGCAAATCAGTGAGACCATTTCTCTAAATAAAATCCAAAATAGGGCTGGGGATTTGGCTCAGTGGTTGAATGTCCCTGAGTTCAATCCTCAGTACCAACAAAACAAAACAAAAAAAACAACAACAACAAAAACCCCCTCAGCTTTCTAGATTCGTAGTACTATTTGCCCTTTAGGTCTTCCTGAAATACAAGTCCAAGAACTATTTGTCATTGGGAAGTCCTTAGTCACACTTCTCACAATACTTTTATTATATGATGTATTTATTTTGTTTGCTATATACAAACCACTGTATATAGTTATTAGTGATTGCTAAGTTAATTTAGATTTGAACAAAAAATATGTTAAAGTGATATTATTTACAGTCTGCAAAGATATTTTCTAAAATAATTTCTGTAAATCAGATGTGCTATTCATTTCTTAAACCTCTGTCACATTACAGTAATTTAGGTTTGGCCTGAGGACGCCTCCACACTTGAATCTCGGATCTGCCAACTAGGTTAGTGCTCACTCTACCTAGTGAAAGCCTAGTGCAGAGGACACTCCTAACACAGTGGAGTCTCAGAAATGGCAGTGATGAGCCTGTGAATTGCAGAATCCTATGAATGGGGTTGTTTGTGACCTAGGAAGCTGTTTTTAGCCTCACTATCCCTCTTCTTCAATGCTGCCCTGCCATCTGGGAGGCATAAGTGCTTTGAAGCTGCTCCAGTCCTGAGGCTCACAAGTAAGTGGATCATTTTGTTTCCATTCTATTTTCCTTGCTTAAGGAACTCCACTCAATGTAACATGTCTAAGGGGTTTCCCTTTCCCCTTAAAGTATGGGATGGAAGCTAAAAGCTTATTAATTGTCACATAGTTATGAGTCAGTGATATTTACATTTAAGACCCACTCACATCTTGAAGAAATCTAATATTTAAAATAAAATGGTGTTTCCTATTCATGTTTGTGAAGCATAGAGCTATGGCATGTAAAACTGCTAGTGAAATTTTGAACAAAAATTAAAATACAAATATAAATGTGGGCATACTTATATACGTCAAATATAAGTTTTAGAGAAATAAAGTTTTCATGATGGTCTAACTCAAATTATACCAAAAATAGAAATCACACTCTTTGTATAAATTTCGAGGGTAAAAATGAGCAAAGAGAGCAGGATTTCTGCCAAGGAGTGGAAATGAAGCAGAAAGTTCTGTGCACAAAGATGAATGGGTGATCAGTTCCCAGAGAGGAGCAGGTGCAAGGAACAGAGTTACCCTCTTTTTTTTATTAATATTTATTTATTTGCTTTAGTTGTACACAATGCATTTATTGTATGTGGTGCTGAGGACCAAACCTGGGGCCGCGCACACGTGCTAGGCGAGAGCTCTACCGCTGAGACACAACCCCAGCCTTATTTTTTTCTCTTTTTTTGGTACCGAGGATTGAACTCAGGGGCACTCTACCACTGGGCCACATCCCCAGCCCTTTTTTGTGTTTTATTAGAGACAGGGTCTCACTGAGTTGCTAAGTGCCTCGCCATTGCTGAGGCTGGCTTTGAACTCGCAATCCTCCTGCCTCAGCCTCCCAAGTGCTGGGATTACAGGCATGCGCCACCATGCCTGGCTAGAGTTACCCCTCTTAGAGTTCTGAGTGTGCTGGTAGGAGGGTTCCAAGTGCCATCCTAGGAGGAAGGACCCCCTCAGGGTCATGGGGAGGTTCACACAGAAAGCCAGCCTACAGGGGCCCAGTTCATTGGCTGCACACTCCTCCCTGTGCCAACCCAAACCTGTCCCCTGCCTGAATGGATTCAAGGCAGAAAACTCAATCCAGTCCCCTCACCAGAGGAATTGGGGCCCAAAGTGTCAAGGTCCCTGCCCATACAATCAATAACTGATTGCTACTTGGATGGATTAAGAGAGAATATCTGCTATGGGCCTTTGGATGAAATCCTAGGAAGAGACCTGTGTTGTAGCCACCTGGGGCTATGCACTTGAGGAGACTAACAGTCCATTTAGGGTTCGATGTGCCTGGGTCTCTGGCCAGTCTAGATGGACATGTGTTTGGTCAAGTAGCAACTAGGGTGTCGTATGGCAGAGGTGCTAATCTGTCATGTGGACACAGAAGGATGGACTTGATGGCTAATTGGGAGTGGAGTTCTCATAGGGCCTGAGACCCAGAGAGAGCACAGCCTCTGGAAGCACAGGCTGTACCTATAGCTGCCGGTGGGCACTATGCAGTGAGCTGGTAAGGATGGAGAGAGCAAACCTGTCAGTGAGTTGGCTTTCATGGCTCCTTATCCTAAACAGCAAATCATGAACTAGTTTGGCAGAAAACCCTTATGTGTATGGTCAATATTGTGATGTGCTAAGGCATCACTAAGATGCATGGGCACGTCAATGACGAAGAACCTTTTTAACAAAAGCTGCTGGGAGAAAAGGTGAACACATAGAAAAGAATGGAGTCAGACTGCCTCCCTCACTTCATACACACACACACACACACACACACACACACACACACTCAAAATATATCACAGAACTCAATGCAAAACAAAACTACAAACTCTTAGAAGAAACATAGGAATACATCATTATGGCCTTGAATTTAGTAGTGGTTACTAATATAAGGCACCGGCTAAGCAACAAAAGCTAAATAAATTGTACTTTATTGAAAATAAAAGCCTTTGAGTATCAAAGAATGCACTAAGAAACTGAAATGACAATTCACAGAATGGAAGAAAATATTTGCAAATCATAGATTATAACTCCGAAAGGACTGTTAACCCAAATATAGAAAGAACCCTTACAACTAAACAACAAAGAAAATCCAATTAAAAAGTGTACAAAGGACTTACTTCTCTGAAGATCATGATGATTACAAAGCAGTCATCATTTATCACTTATTATTAAAGAATTGCAAATCAAAGTCATACCAAGAGACCATGGCTAGAAGGATGGCTACAATCAAAGACATAGACAATAACATGTGTTCTCAAGGACAAGGACACACAGTGACCTGGGGAAGGAAATGTAAAGGATGTGCCTGCAACTCCTTCCATGTTAGACACATACTTACTCAATGACCCAACAATCCCACTCCTAGGTGTACACCCAAGAGAAACCAAAGCAGACGTGCGCACAAAAGCTTGCATATGAGTGTTCACATCAGCATGATTCAAACAGCCAAAAAGTACAAATGACTCAAATGTCAGTCAACTGACAACATAGATAAATAAAACTTGGCATATCCATCTAATGGAATGTTGTTCTGCAATAGAAAGGAAAGGAATACTGATAACATGCTACGACACAATGAACCTTGAAATGGTTAGGCCAACTGAAAGAAGCCAGTCACAAAAAGACAGGGTCTCACTAAGTTGCTGAAGGCCCTGATTTCATACTTGATGAAGGAAGGGCCCCTTGGCACTTTGTCTCATGTGCAGACAGCCACACACCTCTCCAGGCACAGTTAGAGACAGGCTTACTGAAAAGTTCCTAGGAGAAGCCAGGTTTCACAGCATGCTTTGCATGTTTCCTCCCCCAAGTTCCCCAATGCCACAATTTCTTGAAATATCTGTTCTTCCAGGAGGCCCTCCAGAAAGAATACAGTATCTTTCAGAATATTCCTTGTCATGCCATGCCATTGCCCCGCCCAGATTCTCCAGTCCTGCCTCCCTCTGGACCTCACCAGAGAGCCACTTTCAAGGTTGCTCAGGGCAGAGCTCACTGCTCTCCAGCAGCAGGCCCTGCGGCCTCCAGAAGGTGCTTTTCTTAGAGGCGTGGGCTAATGGAAGAGAGGGGATTCAGGAAAAAGTGCATCACATAATTTATACTACAGAATTTTCCCTATGGGTACTAAAGTGTATTCATGTTTTGAATAGAGGTTTACATGTTCCAAAAGGAGTTGTCATTTCTTATTTCCAGGAATCTGCCACATTAAAAAAAAAAACTCTAATTCACAGCAGGAGGCCACATGTATCATATTTTTGACCTTCATAAATTTGTGTGTTCTCCTCTGACCCAATATTAATGTAGCTAATAGCATAATGACTCATTCAACCAAAATTTCAGGCAAGGATTCATGAACAGCATGCCATCACCAACCAAGCCCTCACAAATGAATCCTCACAAATGAACACCTCACCAGACTGCATGTCCCAGGATGTGGCACCATCCAAAACACCTACTGAAATCAGGACACCTGCCATCCTCACTGAGAACCCACCTGTCTGTTCCTTTAGACTTACAGCTTCCTCACTGGCACCCCTCAGTTGTTTGTTTTCCTTCTTAAAAGTTTTCTATGTTATCCTTTTGTTGTTGTTGTTGTTTTTTTGTTTTAATAATTTTTAGTTATACATAGACACAATACCTTCACTTATCTTAATGTGGTGCTGAGGATTGAACCCAGGGCCTTGCACATGCTAGGTGAGCACTCTACCACTGAGCCACAACCCCAGCCCTCAAATTTCTTTTCAACAAAGTCCTTTTACTCAATATCAATACTCTCATGTCCATAAATATTTGAGGAATATTGATATCCCTCAAAATATGAATTTATTTCATTTCAGCAAGATTCTACCATACCTATTTCCTTTATTGCAGAAAAGTAGATGCTGGCCAAGTGCCAGGAATTATTTCAGGCCCTGGTAAAGCCACTATAGAATGAAAGAATCCCTGGGATCATTAGAACATTAGACAATAATTCAGGTCCAGTTGTTGTTGGTTATCTGTTTTTTGGTTCCTTTTCTTTGATAATGGAGATATACTCATTTCCTTTTTATGTTATTGTTAGTGGTTATTAAAATTTGATCATGGGCTGTGGTTGTGGGTCAGTGGTAGAGTGACTGCCTAGCATGTGTGAGGCTCTGTGTTCAATTCTCAGCAACATGTATAAATAAATTAATAAAATAAAGATTCATAAACAACTAAAACAATACTTATATATAAAAAACTTAATCATGTACCTATTCATTTCATTCACAGATGCTATATGTCTCCACATAATTTATGTAGAAAAGACTATTCCTTTATTGATGACAGTTCAAATACCAGAAGAAGGATTCTTCTTTAGTTGTAAAAATTTTGAGTTTTACTATAACAGCCCTGTCATTTAGGTGATGTATATACAAGTATATACTGTATATATGATTTCATTTTTGGACTTAATACTTCCTTATTGTTCTTTAAATTGCCAATTTGAATATTGTTTTATTTTAGTTAACTGTCATTTTCAGAGCTGTAAACAAAGTTGGAAGCTGATTTAATAAATGATGTCATATTTAGAAGGGCCTCTTAGCTTTTTCTTCTGAAGCAATAACTTTACAAGACCATATCATGGTATTCAGGCATTTCAGTTCCATTTTTCAACTTGAAATTGCCTTATTTCCAGTTTCTTGGTGTAAAACATGGACTCTTTTATTTTATTTTTTATTTAGTTATACATGGACACAACATCTTTGTTTATTTGTTATTATGTGGTTCTGAGGATCAAACCCAGTGCCTCACATGTGTGTAGGAAGCACTCTTGCACTGGGTCACAAACCTAGCCTCTCTGGTTTACCCTTAATATGCTCTACTTATTTTTTATTTATGGAAAAACTAGCTGATTTTTGTTATCATCATCAATGCTAAACAAGACTATTAAATCAATTAAAATCTTCTATTAAGCAAAAAGTCACTTTCACATTTCCTACAATCATAGTAAATACATTTCTTTGTATAGAGGGACAGCCTTCATTTGGAGTTCAAAATATCACCAACGGCAAGATTACATATGCAAAGCTCTCACTGTTGCTTATATAATACTGGATTAACCAAATTAAATGTCATACTCTCTGACATAAAATAAAATGAAAATAATTTACTCCTAAGATTCATATTTAAACCATATTTATTTACAAAATACTATCCTAAGAATTATAATGCCACTAAGCTTTAATTAGAGCAAAAGTATGATCACTAAAATAAAAGCAGTTACTTAAATAAAAAATAAGAGATAAATTATTTTTGAAGGCAGATAAAAACTATTGTCAGTTTTCTTGTTGTGGTTCTGGATAATCAGTAGCAGGCTCATTTGAAGGTGGAATCAACCCTGTAGGGAACTCACTTCTACTTTCAGAATGTGTGGCTAGGGGGAAAAATCCAGCTCTTGGGGGGAGATACTGAGGAAAACCCCTCGGTGGATAGACATTTCCCACTGGGAATGGAGGGGGTGGTGGGCCAGGTGGAAAATATTCTCAAGGTGCTCCATACATGTTTCCTGGAGGAGGTGGAGGGAAAAAAGGTCCTCTTCTCATATACTGACTCCTTGGATCCACTGGAAACCATGGACCTCTGATTGGAGGGAAAGGTGGAAAAACAGAGCCAGAGCCATTTGCTTGGTTTACATCAGGGAGAGGTGAATATGGCACATTGGAATGACCAAGATCAACTTTGGTATCATTTCTAGTGGATTCCATTTCTGAAGACATAGGCCCATCCACTTTATCCAAAGATGGCCTATTAGAACTTCTGGGTTCTGCTGGTCCAGGTGGTCTACCATAATTAGAATAACATCCATCTTGCCTTTGTAGAGGAAGACGTGGATCAGAATATGGTTGGTCTGGTGGAGGGATTATCATCCTATGGGCATGTTTCCATGGAGGTGACGGGGCCTAGGGTCAGAAGGTGCTCTCTGAGGATCAGTTAACCAATCATAGCTTGATTCCCCTGTTTCATTGCTAGTGGGGTGGTCCAGAGGACTCTCTGGGCTCCTTGAGACTCTTCCTCCTCCCACTGGAACCAAAGGTGAGAGTCTGAGTGGACCCTTCTTTTCCAAATGAGAAGGGCAAGGTCTCTCTTCAGATGAAGGTCGACCCAGTGGTGAGGGACCATTTGGGGAATGCTCTCTGTCAGAGGCTGGATTTGAAACATCAAGTGCATAAGGATCTTTTTCTAAAAGTTTAAACTTAAACTCTATTTTGCTTACTTGTTGTCTGTTGTGAGCATTTTGTTTCCTTAGATCATTCAGGTATCTTTAAGCACTCTGAGCTGCCAGCTCATTATCATGTGCTTTTTTCTTATAGTAAATAATGTACCCCTGCAAAGAATGAATGGTTCTCTCCAATTCTTCTTCAAAATCTTTGGCTCGCTTTCAATAGGTGTCCAGCCATGCAGTTGTATGGCTGACCTTTTCCTCCACTTTGGGAAGTTTCTCCTCTTGCTCTACTTAGCAGTTTTCCACTACTATTAATTTCCTTTGGAGTTTCATTACATTTTCTTGATATAATTCAGTCATGGCTTTCAGTTTCTGCTCAAGATTCTGATTATCACTTTCAAACCGTGTATTTTCTTCCTGCAAAGATGCCTGTTGTGTCTTCAGATTTTTAATATGTTCTACAAGGTCTTCTTTATTTTATCTACTTCAGATAATAAAGTAAAAATTTGATTTATTTCTCCTTCTAAGGTTTTAATAGATCCATTTAACTTAGCAACATGAACCAGTTTCTTCAAAGCTCCTTTTGGCTGATCATCTAAGTGAGCACCAATGTTGGATTCACTCTTCATTTCCAATTCCAAGGTACCATCATCTCTTAGGTCTTCTGCAAGCACAGGAGACCGATCTTTCATATTAAGGTCATTCACTTTTTCTTTCCATGCCTCAGCATCTTGTAAAAGCTGTTTCTGACTTTCCTGAATTTGGGAATTTTCATCCAAAGCCTCTCTTATTGCCCCCCCCCCCCAAATTCTTCATTCCTTTGAAATATTCTCCAGGTTGTTTTAGCTTCTGCTCTTTGTGATTTGAGGGCTTTTCATCCATTCTCTAGGGACTTTTTGATATATCCTTTTTGATATATCTGCCATCAATTCAACCTGTTGAGAATGTTTAGTTTTCTCTTCTTTTAGCTGTTTTTCTAGAAAGAGTATTTCATCCCCAAGTTTAGATTTGGACCTATCCAGCTCTTCATATATTGTCCTCAAATTTGGGGCTTCTATGGACTCCTTCTCAAAACTGGCAACCTTTAAAGATGACTCTAAGCCTTCATACTCTTTTTGAACAAGGCTAACTTTCTCAAGTAGTTCACATTTTTCTTCAGTGAGTTCAGCAAGTTTTAGAGCAAACTGTCTTTCTCTTCTCATGTAGTGCCTGCTTCTAACAGACTGACAACTTCTCCACACAAACAAAAGAACAGCCCAAAATGCAATAGCTGCACATATCACTGACTCCCAGGGACAGCCATGTGGATTAGGGCCTGTTTCCATGTCTTCAGATAACACAGACCACAACCCTGCTTACTTCTTCCAGGACCACGCCCAAGTATGGCCGAGAGGCAGCCATTTCCCCTCCATCATGTGAAGGCTACTTTGGCTATTCCCCAACACAACCACACCATGCCCAGCCATGCCAAAACAGGCTGTGGACACTCAGGCCTCTGGTCAGGAACTCCAACCCTGTACCAGGCAACGAAGCAGACCATTGTGAACCAGTGGGAAGGGGGTGGTGGGGGATGGGCCTGCAGGCATGTGCTCCCAGGGGCCTAGCACACTCAGGCTGCCTGTCAGGGAAGCCTTGGCCCCTTCACTATGCTGTGAATCCTGAAGCAGCTCAGGTTCAAGCCTGTCCCAATTGAGCCAGAGAGCAGTCCTCTCCATGCCACCCACCCGTTTGCTTTGGTTGCGGCCAGGCCAACGTGGAACTTCTTATGTGCTGTTCTAGACAGTTATAATATCACCCATTTTGATGTAACTAAAATTCTAAAGCTTTGTAAAATCTTTAAAGAGCTATTATGTCCTATATTTCTATTTGTACCTATATTTCTATTTGCCCTCTTGTTCTAATGACTCAGTCCTGTCCCTCCCTTTTTCCTTCCTCCCTGCCTTCTTTCTCCCTTTCCTACCTTTCCTTTTCTTTCAGTGTTGGGGGTTAAACTCCAAGGCCTTGTACATGCTAGCCAAGCTCTCTACCACTGATCTACAACTCCAGGCCTGTGGACACTTTCTATACAAGTAATCTGGATTATTTCTATAGAAAAACTCTCATGTTAGACTATTTTAAAAGTAATTTTGGAAGAGTTGCTAACATGGGTACAAATCAGCTATGACAAGTTGTTTTTAAATAGTACACCATATAGCTAATATTTCTAAACAGAAGGAGCTTAAAATTTGAGTTGGTTTTCATGTCAGTTTTTGTACACTACTACTTATTTAAGAGCCTTCAAAATATTTTTTTCAGATGTTCCTTTGATTTCTCATAGGATGTAAAAACTTGTAAGTAATATGGTCATTATAAATACATAGCAAAGAGAAGCATAAGAGAAGTGAGATCCTGCCTCAAACAAAACAAAATAAAATGTTGCGTGGGATTCTCGCACAGAGACAGGGGACACCAGGGTAGTCAGTAGGAAGCAGTGTTTTTTCTGTGGGCATACAGCCTCAGTGGATTCTTATCCAAAGGCTGAGCATTTCGTGTAGGGAGTGATAGACTTATATATTCTGGTGAGTTCCCTTTGACATACTAGTCTTTGTCTTCATATGAGGTAATACACATTCCTGTTTGGGTATTCTATTTCTATAATACAAAGTAGCAAAAATTTTCAAAACTGATTTAGGGAGGGCTCACAATGATACCAAAGGCATCATGTTCTCTTTCCTTTGTTGTGAGAAATCTCTACCACCAAATGTAGCTCAGTGGTTAAGCTCCCCTGGCTTCTATGCCCACTACCAAACCAAGGAAAACCAAACAAATGGCAGATTCACTTCATTTAGGGCAGAGAATTTAGCATTACAATGAGTTAGAGTGAGCAAAGTTTACCCTAGGTCACTTAGAAGAGAAGCTGTGTATCTTTGACTGGTTAAAGCTGGTTCTTCCAAAGTTCTTCTAAAGAAGACTTTCTGAAACAAAGAAACAACTTCAAGTGATGTTAGCAGTGAGCAGCCCTCTGCCTGCAATCACAGGTTTCTGAAGTTCCTGCCTGGCAGCTAAGCACTTTGCAGAATGTCTTCTGGTGGGGAGGAAAGTCTGAAGGGGGGCAGACCTGAACTTCTGGATCCCTTAGGAGGAACCCCTCCTCTTAGGCTATTCTAACCCACTCCCTGGAAATGTCTCTAGTATCTGAGATGCAGATGCTGAGAGTTTGAATGGCCTCCAAAGCTAGAGCTTTGAGCCCTGATCCCAGGCCCTCAACTCACCCCACTTCCCTGGGTTTTGGTTGTTTTCTGGGGCACCTCAAGACCCTGATTTTGGAGGATTTCACTTCCATCCCACCTCTGTGCCCTCCAGTTCGCTGAGGGCTTCCATGGCAGTACCTGGAATTGGGAACAAGGTTCTCCAGGCAGGAGATTCAGCCTTCCTAGCAGGATGTCTTGGCCTTGACCTTACAGAAAGAAGGCAGTGCCCTGGGGCTACCCAGAGGGACCACCTTTGGGGTGTTACTTATGGGGCTGAGTCTTATCAATGGTTGCCAGACAGGTGTTTCTCCCTTGTGCCCAGGATCTCCCTCCCTGAGGTAGTTAGTTACTCTTTGATTGAAACTGAAGGCTATCTAGGTGCCAGCCAGTCCCTTCGCTCACTTCCTCTGCCCACTGGCATGAGAGTCTGCTTTCTCTCTCACAGCCCATTGCCCAAGGCCCAGGTGACCCAGGAGGCTTTAAAGGCTACTTCTGTGGGAGTGGGTGGAGCCACTCTGCATTCTGCAAAGGGACACCTTTGTGCTGAGAGGCTACAGTGATAGGAATCACCGGCATGTTTTCTTTTACACCATCTTGATAGCGAGGTGGTGATGGATGCAATCAGGAATTCCTTTAAATCAGCTGCCTTTGGTGGCTAGAGACTGATCTAGAAACCTGTAGTCCTGGGCTAGGGAGGAGAAAGCATATTTGGGCACATTGTAGAGAAATTGCTGGTTAGGGGTACAAAGGGTGTGGAGAAGGTTGGAAACACCTCTGAAGACTTTCCTGGGACCCTTGGTGAGAGGTGTCAAGAGGAGAGGCAGGGCTCCTGACCCACCAGCTCATGAGCCATCACTGATCAATAGCCATAGGTTCAAAGCCACATCTTCATGCAATGCTGACTGCTGAAGTGGTGACAGAAGCACAGAAGGCCAGAGCAGTTCAGGTCTTTGTGGGATGGTTTCAGGGTCCAGCAGTGATATCAACCTTGCTGGCCACTCACTGGTATGAATGCAGAGGTGCTAGCTAAGCTCTCCAGGCCATGAGTGTGGCTAAGAGCAGAGATACAATCTGCTACAGAAAGCTCCTTATGTTCTGTGACTACTGCCCTGTTTAAAGAATCATAGCTAGAGTCTGGCATGAGCAGAATCATGTGTAATAGAAGAGAAACTGTCACCAACAGAGGTCTTGTGTGTTGCCCAAGTCGCAGATCTCAGGAGTGGCTCAACCCAGGTTGAATTCAGGAATTATCTCTTGACCCAGTCCCTCATACACTCAGTTCAGGCAGCTGCCATCAGTGGTGGGTCAACAGCTCTGGGGGTTGGGCCTGGTGACCACTGTGTGATGTCCTCAGTGGCAGAATTGTGCACTCACTGTGCTCTTCCATCCTCATAAGGACCTTGGGAAAATGTGATCTGCCTGGCATAGGAGAGAAAATAGAAACACCAAAGTGTGCTGGGATTTGGCAATGAGCACACAATTAGTAAACAGCCAAAAGGGACTAGACCAGGGTATCTGACTTTTTATTGATGAGGAAGCTGATGGAAATCAGGACTAGACCTATCTAGTTAGGGAGGAAGATGGAGGTGGAACATGGAGTCTGAAACACTTCCTGTGGGGCCAGATCAGGAATCCAGTAAATGTTTTTCTTTCCCCTTTGATAATACCAAAATGGGAAGTTGCTTAAAATTAATATTTTTTGTAAATGTCTAAAATATTTATTTATTAGTGCTGGGATCAAATCCAGGGTCCTTGTGCATGCTATATGTAGACTCTCCACTGAGCTATTTCCCTAGCTCCTGATCGGGTTTAAGTGGAAGTTTTCCTATTTCCAGACTTTCGCCAGGATGAGATTAATGAATATAGTCCATTTCTGTGACTTATGGGGAAATTATGGGCCTAAAGAGTAAGGTATATAAGTTCTCTCTACCACTGCCAATCTCTGTCTTCAGAAGGCTAGTGTTCATACATACATCATGGCAGTGTGAACGTAGAAGAAGCCCTCTTGAGTGCTCTTAAGGAGCGAGAAGGAATTTCTGTTTCTAATGTCTTGCTGCAGGGAATATCAAGTTGCTGTGAAGTGACAAGACATCTAGTCCAGGGCTTCTCCTGTGTCTGGACTGAAATATGACTTTTAAGCCTGTCCAAACTGTGGCAGACCAACACTGGTGTCAGGTAGAACGGAAGTGAGTAAATAAACGAAGTGGAAGAAGCCAAGAACACACTCAGACCAAGACTGTGGGCCAAATGCTGATTGCTATGGCTGTGAGAGGTGCTGGAGAGGATCCTAGGTGTTCAGCATGATCCTCTGTGCTGAGCATTTATGAAGCACTCATGGTTGTGGAACAGCAGTACCTCAGACCCCTGGTGGAGGAGCAGCCCTCTCCCATGTGATTCCTAATGCAAGCTGTCAGCCAGGCCTCAGAGGGTAACTGCCCCTCCTGAGCAGTCCCCGGTTCATGTCCCTGATATAAATTCACCACAGCCTTTTCCCAACACTGAAGGCTCCAAAAGGCTCTGTTTATATGGGTGTTTTCTTCCATATTTGCCGGATAGAAATTAATACTGAGAAATTTAAATAATACTGTATTCATTCATGACTTCATTTAAAAATAATATAAATCTGTTAATAAACAATATCTTTTTATTCATCAACTTATTTATTTTAATTAGATATATATGACAGCAGAATTCATTTTGATTCATTATATACAATTGCTGTACAACTTTTCATTTCTCTGGTTGTACACATCACACCATATGTGCAATCATACATGTACCTAAGGTAATGATGTCCATCTCATCCACCATCTTTCCTGCCCCCAAGCTCCCTCTCCATCCCCCCTCCCTTTTGCCCCATCAAAATTCCTCCATTTTTCCCATGCACTCCCCACCCCCCCCATTATGGATCAGCATACACTTATCAGAGAGAACACTCGGCCTTTGTTTTTTTGGAATTGGCTTATTTCACTTAGCGTAATATTCTCCTACTCCATCCATTTACCTGAAAATGCCATAATTTTATTCTCTTTTAATGCTGAGCAATATTCCGTTGTGTATATCTACCACAGTTTCTTTATCAATTCATTCATTGAAGGGCATCTAAGATGCTCCCACAGTTTAGCTATTGTGAATTGTACTGCTATAAATATTGATGTGGCTGCATTATGAATCATAACCCCAACCCACATTAACCATTTTTAAGTGTGCATAGAATTCAGAAGTGCTCAGACCTTCCCTATCACCACTGTTTGTTGCTAGAATTCATCTTTCTAACAGAAACTATGTACCCATGAAATTGTACCATCCCAGTGCCCCTCATCCAGCCCTGGTAGTCCTCTGCTTTCTGTTTCTGTGGGTTTGATGACTCTAGATACATCATCTAAGCAGAATTACATAGTAGGTGTCATTTTGTGATTGTGTTCCATTGTGTGGATGAACAACATGCTTATCCATTCCTCCATCATTGGATGCTTGGATTGCTCCCACTCTTCAGTTTCTGGGAACTCCTACTTTGCATTTCTGGAAGCTTGAGCACCAGAGGATGTGTCAAGTCCACAGCAAATTGGCTGTGTTTGGGGTCCCATGGGTCCATGACTTCCACCTCAATGCCATCTGTAGGCAAGAAGAGACATGAGCTGATCTAGTGAGGGCATCTACAATTAGCACAGATGCTACAGACAAGGCCAGAACAAACTCTTGACTCTAAATAAAAAGCAGAAATAATGAAACACAGAGACACACTTGACGTGAAGACCACACCTAAGGCAAAGAGGAAGTGGAGACTCACAAAGAACACTAAGAAGTAATGAATGTGAGTGAAGGACAAGGAAAGCCCAGATACACCCTTCTTCCCAACATCACAGGTTGCACTTGCCATCCTTTGTTGATCAGTTAATTAGCAGAAGGCTTAGTGCTATACTAGGGTTAAGCACTCCAGTTTCCAAGGTCACTATTACCAGCACCATTTAACAGAGGGATACATTTTACAGGTTTTCCTTTTAAGGACTTAGAAGTTTCATGAGTACAGGGGCTGTGTCTATTCTTTGCATGTCCCAAGGTGCACAGTCAGCACTGGGCCTTTCTGCAGTGTCAGACTGAGGGCAGGAGTCAGGCCCAAGAAGCAACATTCAGGAATCCAGCAATTGAAAGAAGATGTGAGGTACTGTGGTAATATTGGTCATCCTTTATTCAGAGGTGGCAAGAGACCCTAACAAGGCCCTGGGTCTACTTCCATATTCTTTTTTAATATAAAGGCCAAAGAAGGCACGTTGCCAACAGGTTACATAAGTTGGTATATCCCCACAAGCAAATGCTTATGACCTGATTACATATACTGAATCATCTTGTTTTTGACTTTGACTACACACTGACCATAACCTAGCCCATTCATGGCCTCACTAAAAGTATAACAGCTTGCTGGAAGTTTGGCAAGTGAGCCATTTTGGCCCCAACCCAACACATAGCTTCAGCTTGAACACTGTACTCTGATCTCTGCACACTGCTCCCCAGGTTCCACACACAGAGGCAAGGGCACCCTGTGCTGTCCTCCTCAGGAGCTCACAGCACTGAGAGAGAGGACACAGCAACAAGTCACTGGGACCACACCTTGAGGGCATTTTACCACCATGAGGAGAGACAGGCCTTGTTCCTGCTCACACTGAGAGAGGAAGGGCCTTTAGAATTGTGCCAGTGATGGGAATAAGTTTTAAGATGGGATAAAACAATAAAAGTAAATGTTTTTATTGCCAGCATAGACGGTCAGATAATAAGAAACAATACAATAAGAAACAACATAATAAGAAACAATAATTATTTTAAAAGTCAGCTGACTATTCTCAGGTGAGATCTTTCAGGGCTTACTCAGGGATATTTGCTGTATGCAGACAACCTTTTTTTTCCCTGATTATTAAGTCATCTTGAAAGCAAGACAAAGAAGATCAATGGAACATAAATATTAGAGGTCTGTCATTTCTTTTAAGATGGTGAAGATTTTGGGGGGGAAACAGCAACATACTCATAATCCAATATAAATATTTATGTCAGAGAACAAGAGGTTAGACTGGAATATTCTCAATTTCCTTCAGTGTTCAAAACCTCTGTTTCTTTTCTACATTTAGGGTCAATAAATAGCAGTTGTGGAGTAAAAACCACGTTTGATTGATCCACTGTTCTATAGCTTTTTTAGTCTAAGTTTCCCAATGAAGGGGGAAAATTACAATTATTTTATAAATATCACAAATGAGTACATAGTTGCTATGCAAAAATAAAGTAAAGGACATTTGGAGACAATGGAGTGTCCAACATGCAGGCAAGCCAGAACGTGAAGTGATGACTGGTTTTTACTCCTTTCAAGGACTGCATCCCAGCCACATGGCTGTGGTGAGTCACTAAAACAGGGCTAACCATAGATGGCTGGACTATCCCAAATAAATATAAAATTAAAATGAATGTAAAATATAAAATTACATACTCACAGGTGAACCTAAAACTACATATCACACTGACAGCATAACCACAAAGATGAAGGGAAAAAATAGAAATTAATATAAGTAACGTTATAACCAAGCACTCTAGCAGGAGATTACTGGTGAGATTTATTCGGAAAAAGATTAAAAAAAAGACCTATAAACAACTTTGAACTTAACTTAAAGACTTGTCTATGCAGTGTTAGGGAGTATGAGTCCAATGTGTACCTGGGGTTTAGGAGATGATATCCTAATCAAGCAGGGTTCTCACAGTGGGAGAAAGAGATGCAATATGAAGTGGGAGTGGACTAGATTCAAAGTATCAGAAAAAAACTCTGTCAGTTGGTTGCTCATGCAATCAGTAGACCAGTCATTCTACCATCTCTGTCCACTGAATGGGCCTAGAGGCAAATATAACCCAGTGTCCATGACCACATGATTGTTCCCTATCATTTGGCTTACAAATGCCATCTACCACACAAGATCAGTGCTCCTTGGAGAAATGGTTGATTGTTCCAGGGCTGGGGCAAGGAAAGCACAAGCTAAGCCTGGAGCCTCCTTCTGGGGAATAAAGTAAGAACATATTCGTCAATCCGTGGGATATATCCAAAGGACTTGGGAACTGCTTCAATTGTCCCACTTGCAAATTGTGGATAATTTGAACATCAAAAGGAAAGTTTACAGGAATGGGTGACACCACATTGAATAAAAAGTCATACCATGTTACCAATAGTAACAAGCAATACAAAGCCACAAGAGAAGGTAAAGGAAAGCTCTCCTTTACAGAAGAATACCAAATGACAAAGGGAAAGGGAAAACTAAACATAGAAGTCTATATTCTACAACCACCATTGCAATAATTATTTTAGGCAAGAATGTTGATTTATGTCACACCTATTGGGTGAAAGTGTATCGAGAATGCAATATATGCAGACTCAGGTTTTGCTTCACAGATTGTTACTAAATACAAAGGGTAAGAAAGAGTAGTACCTTTGCAATGCAGACATCTGGGTGACACTAGCATCCCCAGTGGCCACACTTCACAGCACCAGCAATAGGGACAGAGGCTCCCCAAGGTGTGATGAGGACATGATGATATAGTTCATGCAAAACTCTTTGAAAAGCACCTGCCTCATACGTGCTCAATAGGCATTATCTGTTATTGTTACCTGTTCTAGTAATAATAGTAATATAATACAATTTCCAGGACAAAGGAGGAAGATCCATTAGAAAAAAATGAAATTTAGCACCATGAAGAGCCACTCCATGTTTTGCTTTCATAGGGAGCAAGAAGGGATTTAGGGCAAGTAAAATGGGAATGAGGCTGGGTGATAATTAGAGCTCATAATTTGAGAAATTAAGGTCAGAAAACAATAATCACCTGCAGGGACCTAGTACCATGCAAAATATCTCACACCAAGTGAGCTGCGTCTCCAGTTAAAACAAAATGACAGGGCGCAAGGGCATTGAAGAGTACACTTGGAAACATGGCTTATTCCAGGAAAGTACTACCCAACCCATAATCAGTGGCTAAGGGCAATCTCAGGAAGCCCCAGTAGGGAAGTGGGGTGCAGACACAGTTCTAGCTGCTGGGAACCTAGTGGTGAACTTGTACAACAAGAACAGAAAGGAAACTGACCCCATTGAGGAGGGTGTTTCACCCAACCTCCCAGTGCAGCAGAAGCTGGGCCTTTTTTTTTTGAAGATACAGAAACACAAGCTGAGTGCAGAGACCCTACTGCAGATGCGCCTGGTCTATTGGGAGGGTGAGAGTACATGGGAGGGATTTTGTGGGAGAGTGGGCTCGTTACTCAAGGGATGTGGCATCAGCACCAGAAGAGTGAAGATGAGTGCCCTGGGGACTATGGGTGAGGTCCCTCATCAAAGTGTATACTTCAGGAAAGTGTATCCCTGCACAGAGCTGGCTCTTTGCACCCACATTCAGTCACCCAAAGCAGGGCATTTTAGTAAAATTGCCAGGGATGGCATTCACCCCAAATCCAGCTGGTGGTTGGCACTTCTTATGGAGGCCCAGGACCAGGGAACAATGTCTTTTTGGCATGCCAGGCCTTGAGGTCTTCACCTCAAACCCCACTCTACTTCATGCAGGTTAGGGAAGGAGGAGGGAGTTGCCATGTTCCAGTGAATAACTAGGAAAGTGCAAAGGGTCAGGCATCTCAATGCAAGAGTAAATGAAGGCCTAGAATGGAAGGCCCAGATCATGAGGTTCTGGGAGACCAAGGAGTAAAGAAAGTGTGAACCACAGGATTCAATTACATCAAGAGGCTTTCTAACAGAAACTGGATATAAAAGCTGAGAATGACCAAGATGAGAGGCAATCCTTTTGGAAACAGCAACATGTCAAGCAGTTGGTCAAAATAACATTGAGTGGAACAGGCCAGGCTTGCTACGTAGGGGGGTACAGGTAGCATCCTGCACAGAGACCTCCAGCTGTTGTGGTCAAATGTTCTAGCAAAGGATAACTTTTGCTGGATCTCTCCTTTCCATAATCCACGCAAAGCCATCTGCTATAGTTTCAATTTAAAATGTCCTCCAAAGACCCAAGTCTTGGTCAACAGCCCATGGTGCTACTGGAAGGTAGTGAAACCTATAGAAGGTGGGGCCTGGCAGAAGAAAGTTAGATCACCAGGGACATGCCCTCAAAAGGAATATTGGGAGTCCAGTCCTACCTCTCTCTTTTGCTTCCTGGCTGCCATGATATAAGCAGCCTCTTGGGTCATGGGCTCTCACCATGATATGTTGCCTTGGCTCAGGCCCAAAGCAATAGGGCCAACAGACCAGGGACTGAAACCTCTGAAGCCATAAGCTATATTAAATTTTTGCTCATTTAAGCTGATTTTTCCCAACTGTTTTTTGATAGCAATGGAAATCTGACAGCCATGAGAAGTGGGGTGGGAGGAAGAATGGCCAAAGAAACGCAGGACCTAAGCAGAGATGCTGCTGCTGCAGAATGAGGAAGTGGCTGCAGTCTATCATGGAAAAGCCATCAACTAGGTGTGAAAACAACCACTAGCCTGTGTCCGGGGCTTGCTTTATGCCAGGGCTATGCTAGGACTTGACAGATAATCCCATTTAATTAGAATTATAGCAATTAGAAATAAAGGGGTCCTTACAATTTCCTATGGCAAAATTTAAAAAGCACAATTGGAAAAACAGCACACCTGGCTCAGAGGAAGACACAAGACAGGCAGCAGTGCTTCAGCCGTGACGAGCACAGACTCTCCACAGTGAAGAGGGGGCAGCCCGTCCTACCAGTAGTTGCCAGGCCTAGGTATCATATGTGCTGCTGCCTCATGGGTCATGAGGGATGTGCATGCCCCTCCATTCTTCACTATTCAGCTCTTCCTCTCCACTCCATCTGACCATGATGCCTTGCAGTTATCATAATCCAACTGTAGGTGGGTCTACTGTTTCCTGAAGCTCATATTGGTCTGGCATACACCATGTCAGATAGCGTGATGTTGTGTAAGGACAAAGACCTGGACACAATAGGACCTTGGCTAACATTCCAAGTCCTACCACCTCCTCTCTAGAGAACCTTGGGCAAATAACCTGCTCTCTTGGGACCTCAGATATTGCATCTACCAAATGAAACCCAGTGTGTGTCCCTGTGTTACAAATGGTAGAACAAGATCTGCCTTGTGGGGTCCATTTAATAATGTGGCTTCCACTCATTATTAAAATGCATAGAAGTTTTCAAAAGTCATTACAAACAAGGCCAGATGAAAGCATTTTGTTTCAAAAATAAGTGGAGAGGGGTCACGCAGTAACTTAAGAACCTTCTCATTGACACACTTCAGTGTTAAAAGACCTGCATATGCCCTCAGCAGTACTTGGCTCTTTGTGACACTTGGGTTGTTGCTACTAATAAATCCAGAAAGAATTCACAGCTCATTATTATTTTAAAGTACTTTCCAATTGTTATTTAAATATAGTGTTTATTTCAGCTTGCAAAAAGTAAAAATAAAAAATTAGTAAGCAGCATGCCATTTTATCTCATGTTTAAATTCTCAAGTATATTTTTCTGGTTGCCAACTTTTCCTTGCTGTCCATTCACTGGGTTGCTGTTTGCATGAGAATTCCTCTACTCTAATTTCACTGAGTATGGTAATGTACCTCTCCTTTTTTTTTTTTTTTTCACTATCTTAGTAATGTTTACTTCTGCATTGGTTGATATGAAGATCAGTGGACCAATTGAAAAAGAACTCTGTGATTTTCATTGAAATTGGATTAAGGGAATTTTGTTTGACTGGATCATCAATGTTTTTTTACCATCTCTCAATAGTCATATCAGCACCTGCTCTTTACCGCAGGCACTGTGAAGTCTTGGCCTGGTGCCCTTCTGAGCCAGGTAAGTTACAGCCTGCTCTACCTCCTCCTATTTTCACATCACAGAAGTGATCTCCAAGCTTATGAAAAACTATTTAAACAAATGTTAACCATAGTAACTATGGTTAGCAGAGTATAATTCAATAACAAAGCTCATGGCTTTATATTATTTATCTATTTGACCACTAAAATTGGTGTTAAAAGGCAGTCGCTATAAGCAGATGAAACCAGAGGGCTTCTTAAGGTTTTCCTTCAGTTTCCTGCCCCATGTTAAGAAGACACTTTTGCCCTAGTCTCCCTCTATTCTTTGACATCTTCTACCTTTAAAGCTTAGAAGATCATTTCCCTTTGCATTTACCCTCTCAATTCACAATTTGTGTTTCAATCCTTATTGCTTAAAAAAGCAAAATCTGATTTCATATACCATGAAAACTCAAATAAAAGTGGAGTGTGCAGAAACTCCTTCTAATTACTTGATTCAGTATGTACTTCCAAGATGACTGTCTTTGAAATTTTAATTGAAAAACATAGGAGCAGGAGCAGGCCTACCACAAGAGCTAGCTGAATACTCACAGGTTGCTCTTACATTTGTGAATAATTTCAAAAGGTAACAAGAATAAATAGTAAGAGAAACCATCATTGCTAATTTGTAGTAACACACTGAATGAACTAGGAGATAGATTCTTCCCAGTCAAGTCTCCAAATGAAATTGCAGCCCAGATGATACTTTTAGTCTTGGAAGACCCTGAGCAAAAAACTTAGCCAAACCCTGCCCACACTCCTGACCTACAGAAGCTATGGTTTAGTAAATGTTGTGTCTTCTAGATTGTTTTTATATTCTGGTATGCATCAATATAAAACTTACTTAGTACTAAATGTTATTTAACCAAAAAATAAAATTCCACCATCTACATAGTTAGTGGAAAATATTGTTTCCCTTGAAATTTCAACAAAACATACACACCTACTATCCCCAGTTTATCCTACATCATTCTTCAGCAGGAAATAGAAAGCAATTAAAATGACAGGACATAGAAGACAAAAGTTTTGGTATTTTAGTTTTGTGCTTCTATGAAGAAAATCCATAAGAATTTACTAAGCAACTATTCAAAGAAGATAGAGTTTAGTAAGAGAACTTAGTCAAAGTTCCTTGTATTCTTTAGTTTTCCCTGACTGTAAGAAAATAGGTGAGACAATCAACTTCAAAAGACAAATGCATTAGTTTGTTTGATAGATTTGCAGCTTTTGGTCCATGGTGGGCCCAGTTGCTTTCAGGCAGTAAATCATGCCAGGGATTCCATGCTGGAATCTGTTGCTCACTTTTTGGTGACCATGAAGCCAAAGAGGGAGAGCGTGAGCCTGTGTCCCACAATCCTCTTCCAGAGAAAAACCCCTATGACCTAAAACTTCCAACCAAGCCCAACCACTGAATTGTTTCCATCACATTCCCACACTGAGAACCTCAGAAATAAACAATTTAACACTTGGGCCTTTGAAGCATATTTCAGATTTCATCCAGAGCATGAATACAAAAATAGCACTTTCACTTCTCTAAGAATAAAATTGAAAATATGTAAAATAACATTTCTTAGAGGATCAAAGGCCCTGCAATGAAATATAAATAAATCAGTGTAAAACATCAAAGATTTCTTATTCGTAATATTTGAGAGAGAGTAAGATTGACTAAGAAAACATAATAGTTTGGGAAAATGAATATTTTGTCTTCCCCCTACATTTTTTATAGATTTAAAATTATTCCAATCAAAACTCATGACTTAAGGGCTTGGAGTGTTCACTATAAAAAGTGAATGGAGCCATTCCCTTTCTTTTGTTTTCTTGCTGAACTTATCAAATAAAGAGGACAAAGTATGGGAAGATGGAGAGGAAGATATCACAGAGAAGAGTGAGGTGTTTAATCCTGGATGAAATGAGGAGTGCATAAGTGTGGGAGTCAAACTACAGTGTATACAGTGAGAGTGTCCCTGATAATGTGAAATTCCAGAATGAACATCAAGAAGTATCCATATGAAGATGGGGGAATTGTCCAACATGGATTTCTACATCTGATGGCAATTGATCATCTGAATAAGAATGAGACATGGCACAAGTGGTCTGAAAAAAGGATGGAGGTAAGAGGGCATCTACATGGGAAGGAGTATAGTAGAGGCAATCTGATGAGTTTTGGAGTCCAGCAGGGAGTCAGCAAGATCCTGCACATAGCCAAACACAGGAGGCTGTATCATACTCTATGGATAAAGGCAGTCAGGTTACCATTCCAAAAAGGAGCTACAGGGCTGATGTGTAGCTACTGATAGAGCACTGCTAATCCTGCACAGGGCACTCACATGCATTCCAAACAAATCAAAAAGAGTGAGACAAAGTGAATGGAGTTACAAATACAGTATAAATAATTGGAACCCAACACTCAATGGCTCTAAAATAGAACAATGTTAAAGAGGTGTAAGGGGAAATTCTCTTGGTTCCATCAAGACAAACTGGAGATATGTCTTCAAATACCACAATGGACCCAGTGAATATGTAGCATTATTTCAGATTGATCAAAAACTTCTTTAAAATTTAAAGAGATGTGAATGTTAACTACTATGCTTTGGAGGTTACACATTATACATATATATTGAATTATCATGACATACCTCAGAAATTTGTAAGATGAAAATGATAAAAACCAAACAATAAAAAAAAGAAAGTCAAAAAGGAATATGAATTAATTGTAAAAATGAATAAGTTGATGACATTTGCCAGTAAATGAATGGATCTGGAGTCTATCATGCTATGTGAAATAAGCCAAATGCAAAAACCCACAGATTACATGTTTTCTGTGATATGTAGATGCTGACACCCAATAACAGAGAGAGGTTAAGAGTAGAAGTTCAGTGGATTATACAAAGGGAAGAAAGTGGGCCTAGGGAAAGGAAAGACAGTGCAATGAATCTGACATGAGTTTTCTATGTACATATAAAAATGCACCGGAGAGAATCTCCACATCATGTATATCCACAAGACTTGGATCCTAATTAGAATCATGTTTGTATAAATATGTCAAAATAAACTCTACTGTCATGCATAACTAAAAAGAACAAATGAAATAAATAATAATACAGAATGAAAAAACAGGTAATTTCAATGCAGAATGCAGATAACCACACAGTCTCCAATTGCCTTTCCCCCAAACAATAAAGAATTAGAATATGAAGGATGAACATTACAGAAGAGAAACCCAGCAGACACCACCTTTGGTGATCACTGTTAACATCAACAGAAAGGGGATAATCAAAAGTATAGGTCACATGACAGGATGCAATGAAAATCTGAATCCCTTCTGGGAGAGTCTTCCCTCAAACCATAATGTCTGCATGTAATCATGGTGAAATTCACAAAATATACAACTGAGGGACATTTTATATAAAATCGATCTTAAAAGATTGAAGGTAGTGAAAACGAAATATTGTTCGGCATGGAAGACAACTCACAAATTATCAGACTGTAGTCTGTCTAAATATTTAGATCCAGCTGGATGTGCTGGCCCAGGACTGTATTCCCAGCTATGTGGCAGAAGGATCACAAATGCAAAGGAAGCCCAGGAAGCCCGGGTCACACAGTAAGATCCTGTTTCAAATCTATCAATCAATTAATGAATTAATTCACTGACTAATTATTAATTAAATAGTGTGGCCATTTATAATATTAAAATTGAAAGCATAGTTTAAAATGCACAAAATAACTTTCATTTAGAGACAGATATAGAGATAGAGCTTTGCATGTGAGTGACTTAACACCAGGTGTCCTCTGATTAAACTTTTTCATCCACAGATTGTACTTTGGAACTTCTGGATTTGAATTTGCATCCTTACTTATATTTAATAAATGAATATATAGGATAAAGTAAAATCTTTATGTTCTCTAACATAAAATTATTTCTGTCTTCAGGATCGTTTGCCTTACGATTCTAAGACAGTGTATTTAAGGAGCTAAAAAACAAACGAACACATGATTTTCACAAGCGTGTATATTTCCTTACTATGCAATGCCTCACTCCTAGCATAAGGAAGTATAGACTAAAATGTCAAAAAGAACATATACTTACTACCACTTTACTTTCAGGTGTCATGTTTTGGAAGTGAAATACTGACTACAAGTTTTTAATTTTCTGAGCTCCTCTGTCTTCCTTTTGCCTTGATATACTGTATACATTGTCCAGAGTATTGCTACAAATGACCCCCAGGACACAATGGAAGAACTTCTTTCTGCTTATACAGTCATAACCATCTTTATCTGTCCATCTTCTGAGATGAGCACAGACCTTATTGTTCCTCAGAGGCACTGAATAATTCTGACCTCTAACCCAGCAGTTGGTGAAGGAGGCCAGCTGTTCTCCATACATGGCTGGGGACTTTTCATGGGCTCATGCTTTCCCCAAACACTCACATATATGTAAAAACAAACAAACAAAAAACCAGTATCTCTCATAAGGAGGAGAAAAGCTTCTAGTATAACTTCTTCAATTGCATTTAAGCTGGAGGTTTTATGAATTGTTTTTTTAGTTGCAATTGGACAAAATACCTTTATTTTATTTATTTATATTTACATGGTGCTGAGGATTGAACCCAGGGCTGTGCAAGTGCCAGGTGAGCTCTCTACTGTTGAGCCACAACCCCATCCCCTTATGAACTAGTTTTTAAATGTTCAAAATCTATTTGCTATCTGAAACTGAACATCCTTTAGTGAAAATTCATCTCCTCTTCTCAAAGATAATAACTTATGGTGAGTGCACATCAGAGTTCACATGGAATTAGCTCTCAGCACAAACATGTGCACTGTGAATTCTGAAAAGACCTGTGTCACATTTATCACATTCCACTCTGAAGTGCTAAGGCATCAAGTTTGGTGTGCATCTTTGGCAAGAAACATTTTAACACATTAAGACATACATTATATTGTTAACACTTTTTGACATTTGGACACTTTCATAATTAAAAAATTTATCATAAAGGACACCAGAATAGAAAAAAATTAATAAACAGAGTTGAAGTAATAATTAGACTCTGTAAATGGCATAATAGTTTCTGTAAACAAAAGAACGATTTACTCATTGGTATGAAAAAATTCCAAATAATAGTAAGTGCTCAATGGACTGTATAAACTACTTCTAATGATTATTTTACCCATCATTAAAAATGAGGTGTTACATCAGTTTCCACCCAAGTTTTCCTTCTGAATTTACATTTCACACCTTAGATATACTCTTTTATTCTTTTTGTAGCAATTCTCTGTATATTTTCTAACTAATAACTCCTGAGTACACATATTTGATTTCTGGCCACTAAATACAAAATTTCAATTTTTATGGGTATCTGTCTCTGAGTCCCCAATCCTTAAACTCAGGTATACCCAACCTTTATTTCAACTGTTGACATACCAAAAAATCTGACATCTTGTTACTATCTACTTAAGAATATAAAATTTATAGCTTTTATAATTTTAATATAAAAGAATTTGCAAGGCACATAATGACTAGTTAAGATATTTTCACCATCTTGATTGCTAATGTAACATATTTGTAGTTTTATTCTAAAGAGAAATTAACTAATTTATAGATACTGGGTGTGAATTACAATAAAAGTTGGCTTACCTTGCCTTGTAAATGAATATTATTGCCGATTATATCTTATACTTCATCCTGTGTCTTTCTGTCAGGAAATACAAGTTAGCTTTTATGGTTTAGATATGAAGTATCAACCAAAAGCTCATGTGTGAGACAATGTAAGAACATTCAGAGGTGAAATGATTGGGTCTTGAGAACCTTAACCTAGTCAGTGAATTGATACCCTGATGAGATTAACTGAGTGGTAACTAAAGGAGTGTAAGGTGTGGCTGGAGAAGATGGGTCACTGGGGATGTGCCTTTAGTGTATAAATTTAATCTGGTGAGGGGAGCTTCTCTGCTTCCTGGTCATCATGTGAGCCACTTCCGTCCACCATACTTGTGCTCTCTGATGTTCATCTTGACCTGGAGCCCCAAGCAACGGGGGCTGTCATCCATCGACTGAGACCTCTTGAACCATGAGCCCCCAAATAAACTTTCCTCCTCTAATATTGTTCTTGTCAGGTTTTTTAGTCACAGCAGTGAAAGAGATGACTGAAACATTACCTAAAATTAGTCTTAAATGTGCCAACTGTCACAAGTCAATAGAAACAACGGAAACACTTAAAATAGTACTGTCTGACAAACATCTTTATTGAAATACATACCACAAGTTTGGAGCCTTCTCCTTCACATAATTTCTTGATATTTCTATATTTTGAAACAAGACAAGGGCTCTTAAACCTCAGAGAAAGCATGTCAGAACTGAATGGAACTGGGTTTGCAATTCATAACAAGAAGGGGAACAGCAGCATGTTCCCCTGAGCGCAAACAGAAGCTTTTCCACAGTTTTCCGCCAAACCCTAGAAAGCAATCTTAGCACCTCATAACATCCCTGTTGACCTAGCAGTATCAAGGAATGTATACGAGAATTAGACAAAGTCAACGGGGCTATACCTCTGTAGCTCACTCTGCCAAAATCATCCCTCCATCCACTCATCTCAGAGGTCAAACTTGGGATGTGCACAGGTACACCATTTGATTCTTCCTGGGAAACTGGGCAGGGAGGACATGTCCTCCAACTCATGTAAGTATAAAATAGTAATTTCAAGGTATATTTTTGAAAAATTGCATCCTTCTCTGAATAGCTATGAGGAACATCAGGGAACATAAAGAATCCTGAGAACATAAATTTTGATGCTTGCAGAGGACAGCAGCTATCAGTGTAAAAGTCAACACCTTAGCTTAAGCATTGTTAGCACTATAGATTATGCTTCTAACACTGAAAAATTGCCCTTTATAAATTTGAATACATCATTCATCACAAACTTTATATGAGTTCATATATAATCCTTTTGTTTTAATTATAAGAGATTTCTGTCTTTTCTGTTTGGTTCCTGAATATGCCCTGGAAGTAATTAACTTAGAAATTAAAAATGACCTTAAAGAAAAAAAGACAATCTTTGATTTAAGTCCTAGAACCTGTGTGGAAATGCTGCTTAATGAAACACTGAATACAAATGAAATACTGACATAGAGCAGGAAGCCAAAGGAATAGAAACACCTGACAGTCTGGAGGGTAGATGGCCACTACCAATGGAGTAAGAAGAAGACTTACCAGATGAAATTGATTTTGGCCAAAGCAAGGAGCTCCTGGTCCCCTAGGGCAGAGATGGTCAATGCAAGGCACAGTAGCCACTTCAGAGCTTGCTATGATCAGAGAAGTGTGCATAGAGTAGCAATCTCCTTTATGCTTCATTTTCTTCCTTTCCTGATGGAAAACAGCTGCCTAGGAAAAAAAGAGAAGTGCTGGGACCTGGACCTTTGTTCTCACATTCACAGCCACAAATCTTCTCTGACTTGATCATTGTTTCATCTTGCTCAGTTTATGCTAGCCCTTACTTTTGAAAATCCTGCTGTTCCAAGAACATATTTCTCGTCCCTTCTTAGCATCTTCTGCTAATTTAAGTCCTACTTTCAGGTTCCAAAGTCATTATAATCCATTGCATATGTGTAATTTTTAGAGAACAAGGCACAGTGAGGTGGCAGGGAGGCAGAATATGAGAAATCTGTAGTAATTTCAGAGATTGCATGTTTTCTAATTTTCAGTGCATGAGAGAAAGAAATTGAAGACTAAAAAGTTTTTTTTTTTTTTTTGGTTTGAAAACTTCTTGCTTTGCTATGTAGATACATACATATGGTATGTTTTGTGTACATATACATACACACATACACATATAAAATATATGGCACATATAAACTATTATAAAACACATTTTCTTTTATGTTTTCTGCAAACTTGTCTCCCTAGAGCCTCAATTCCTGTCTGTAGAAATGGAATTGCATCAACATTCAGAATTAACTGGGTGAGTAAGTTACAAGTGAATACAGCCATGATACTTCAGGGCTCTTGTGATTCTTTTGAGGACTGTGCTGGTACCAAAGGTTCACCTTGAAAGAGAGTCTAATTTTCTCTAGGAAGTGAGTACTCTTTATGTTAAGAATGTTCTAGTATCAAAATTAAAATGTTGTGACCTTCAGTCATTGAATTTGCACATTCTTCATTCTCAATCTATTACTTAACATTTGGACAAGATATGAATATGTAATAACATGACCAACGTATGATCATATTTAATAAGGAAAATGGAATAAACTGAGCCCTCTTCAAATCAATTTATTAATCAATATTTGCCGCCATTTCTCACATACAAATATGCCTCGAACAATTTCATTTAAGATATCAAGACACACAAGTGGTCCTCGATCTGTAACACAAAACAATAACAACAACAAATGTCATGGCATTATGAGGATAAATACTCAGGATCTGAACTTAAACATCTTAAACATGAACAGCAAGACTGTAACTCATTTCTCATGTTTAG
Organism: Tamias sibiricus; assembly: GCA_025594165.1. Taxonomy (NCBI): domain Eukaryota; kingdom Metazoa; phylum Chordata; class Mammalia; order Rodentia; family Sciuridae; genus Tamias; species Tamias sibiricus. The sequence goes on from CM046669.1 coordinate 33,844,493, forward strand.
CACTTTAACATAAGGAGGAACACAAAGCTCTTAATTCATCTAAAATAACTCTAAAGCTACTGGACTAGTATGAATTACAAAACTTCTTGAGCATTTGTATGCCTGGACAATCAGTTAATTCACCAAACTACAGAGGCCAGAAGAAAACCTATGAAGATACTTTGGATTTACATACACGCTCCTTTTTTAAAGTTAGTGTCATTACAACAGCTATTTCAAGGTTTACAGGCCCCTTTCCATCCTAATGACAAGTGCTTTTAAAAAATTCTCCAAGGGGAATTTTAGCAAGACGCAAATAGAAAGCTCGGGAGAAGAGAACAGGGCAGCTGGTGAGCAAACTGAGATGGAACCCTTTTCAGGCCAGATTTCTGTTTCTTTATAAGGCTCTCACTTCTCTGTTTTCTCTATCCTTAAAAAGAAAACTCCTTTTGGTGGGCAGGGACTTCAGCTTGCAGAGAAATCGCCCCTCAGTACAGGTTTGCAGACTTTGGATGAACTGTAGGTGGTGGCGGTGGTGGTGGTGGTGGGTGGTGGCGGTGGCGCCAGCGCGCGCCACAGGTCTTCACTGTGCAAACCAGACCTGGGGCGCATTAGCTCCCCAGTTCGCCCCTCAAGTCCCGCTCAATTGCTCCCTCTTATTCTCTCTTTAAAGTCCCTCCATATGCTAAAAAACGTCCTTGGCCTCTACACAGGGTGAGCGGCTAAGTGGCCTTGGGCTCTCTGAGCCCGGAGTGCGCTGCACATGCCCCCAGCGCCAGGGGTCCAGCGCCGCGTTCCTGACGCCGCCCCTTGCGGGTCCCAGGCGCTGCTCCTACCCCTACCTGGGCCCCTACCTTTGGCCCGCTCCCTGCGCGCTGGCGGATGGCGTCCCTTGGAGCGGGGGTTGTTGGTGGTCAGAGTGACCACGCCAGGGATCAGACAGGGCCGCTGACTGGGGACAGGCCGGAGGTGGGCGGGAAGAGCAGATCCGAGTCACCCACGCCTATGGCGGCTGGGTAGGTCTTTGGCCCACCGTCCTTATTCCGTGCAGACGTCTATTCCTCTAGGCTCCTGCCACCTCCTGGGGTTAACAGCCACGAGTCCAGGCCGAACTAACCCTTCCACGGCTACTCGCAGGGCCCTGGGCTGTACACCAAGGGGCTTCCTTCGCCCTCCTGACTTGGCGCTGGGAGCGATGGGAGCCTGCTGTCGACCCTTGAGAGCCCCCGGATCCCAGGAACCCCCTTGGACAGGCAATGTGCCTGGAGCAGTCTCTTCCCTGCGCTGCAAGGTGTCCAACCCCCAAGGAACTTTCCCCAAATACAGGGGAACTCAGACCAGGAGGATGCAGTCTCCAGGCAGTCGGGCTCCACCCTGATAAAGAGCATTGGTTTCAAGGGCAAGTGGCAAATAAGATCACCTCAGGCACCAGTTCATTTTGGCAGCTTGCTAAGGAAGTTAGGGCTCCACTGAAGTCAAAGGCAGGAACTTGGATTTGGGTCTTGTGGGGGCAAGGCAGTGGGGGAGCCTGTTAATCACCAGCCCTCGCTGGCCTGATGATGTCCACTGGGTTTATAGTCTCTGGACAAACTGGGATTCCTGGTGAAGGGGTTGCGGGGATGAGGTCCAAGCTGGCCAGATTCCTTGAGAAGTCTCAAGGGATGTTTTGAGTTATGCCTTGTTCCCCTGAAAAAGTGAAGATCACAATCAAAATGTTGTTTGATTCTGTTAATAATCTAAATAGCTCTATGGATTATATCAAAAGGAGAATTATAAAAGAGACCAAAAACAGGCCATCTAGTTGGAGTCTGCGTCTGTCTTAACGGGGGGTGGGGGTGGGGTGAAGAATATATATATACATACATATGTATATATAATTTCTTAATATATATCATTATCAATATATAATTTCTATATGTAAATTTTATACACATATAAAATTCCTCAATAATCCTGCTTTTAAAATTTTTCTCACATTTCTCCTACATTTTTCTTTTTCTTTTTTTTTTTTTTTCATTCCTGGTTATTATATGTTCTTTGTTACAATTGAGAATGGGATCAATTTTTCTATTGTATTTTGAGTATTGTTTGCCTAAATTAAAACCACTACTTAACTGTGTGTGTATGTGCATACATATATGTGTGAGTGATATATATATGATTATATCATGACACAGTCACAATCCTTTCTTGTAAAATAACTTAAAATTGAAACTCTGAACAGTGGATTTTTAATGTGGAGTATATTGAATTGATGGCCCAACATATAAACAGCTTCAAAATTTTGTTATTTTCCTTAAAAAAGATCACAACAAATATATTTTAAAATATTTTTGACCATTTGGGATGTATCTAAGAAAACTTAAGAATTAACAAGAAAACAACCATACACATAATAGTTTCTATACACACAGTAAAACAGCAGTTTTAACGTAGGCAACCAATATTAAAAAAATACAATTAGAAAAATTGATTTGGGGCTGCAGTTGTGGCTTAGATGTAGAGTGCTCTCCTAGCATGCATGAGGCACCGGGTTCAATCCTCAGCAATATATGAAAATAAGATAAAGATATTGTGTCCACCTATAACTAAAAAATAAATATTAAATAGAATGATTCAATTCACAATGAAATAACCAAGAAAAATAAAAAATGAAAAAAATGTAGGAAACATGTTGGGAAAAATAAAAAACAATGCAAGGCTTTGAGAAATTATAAGATTTTACTAATTGGAAAGATATAAGCTTCCTAAGGGAGAACGTAAGATTTTAAGTGTGTAAACTTTCTTCAAGTGCATTACCCTATTTTATATGCATACTATTCCTCTCTCATGAAAATATCTGTAAGGTAGATATTTCTACTAATAAGGAAACTGGAGCACAAAATAAAATGGTTTCTCATAAGTCATAATCTTTGTAATGTTTTTAAATAAACTCAAAAAGCTATCACCTCTGTAAATGCTCAGGTTATAGTTTGAACCACACAGAGGTAATAAGAATGAAATTGTGCTGCTTCAGATGGTCTAGACACCATTTACTAGTTTCCCAAGAACAGGAAGAAGGGGCTTAGGCTTTGCTCTGCTTGAAGGACATTTTTGGGACCTTTCTTTCTCCCTCTTCCATGCTGAATACACATCTCTTCTATACTTAACCAAACTGTTATAATCTCAGTGGTGATACAATTGTTTGTCCTTTCCTAGAGAAAAGCATTTGCCAGAATCAGCATGGTCTAATATATTAGTCACTTTTTAGGAATTTCATCTCTCTATTTTTATTCATCACATAATAAGCATTTACTGAGTATTTTAGTGCTAGAACTGTTCCCTGCATTCAATTTGAAACCCATATTTGCCATATATGAGTGTAAAATGCAGATTTATATTCTTGATATGAGCTGGTACTGCAAGGTGGAAATTTATCAATGTACATGATACTCAAATAGTTGAGACCAACCACTAATCCTTTCTAAATCTTCTAACCTGTTGTCTGGATTCTTAACTTGTTCGAACAGGTGGCTCAGGTGTTTTCTTGATCATTGCTTTAGGAATTTTGGTCTGGTTGCTTCCTTATTGTCAGTTTCCCAGCTCTACAAACCTGTAAACATTTACATGATGGTTCAAGTACACCAAAACTATTTACTAATTATACCTAATTAGGCAGAAGTTAATAGTTCACTTAAACAGTTATTTGTAAAGTAGTCTACATTTAAAACTTTATTGGTGTTATCCACTTGATGTTTCCCTATGAATTTTGAACTTCTGTCATCTGTTGCCTTCACACTGTGTAGGAAAGAGGAACTGTATAAGTTTGCTCTGTAGTTTTACATACACTTTCTGTAAAGTGTATGTAAATGGTTTCATGCAGCACTTGCAATATAGTTTTATGGGCCTCCTGTTCTTTGTGTTTAAGGAAGAAATAAAATGAGTAGGAAGGAAAAATATGTTTCATTTGTTGAATGATAATTTTCATCAATTACTTATTTCTTACCTGGATCAAAAATTCAGTTTATATCATATACTTCTACTAAATCTCATATTAGGAAAATAACATTTCAAATAATCACTATCAAAATAAGAATGTTTGGAGTCTTGTTTGGAAATAAAACTATAACATAAAAAGTTTTATTCTAACATAGGTATTTTCTAAGGAAATTTGATCAAGCCAATCAATAAAGATAAATTTTAAATATACATGTTTTAGGAACAGAGAGAAAGGACAAGAATTGAGAACATGCAGTAATATGTGAAACCTCTTTAGAAAATAGAGGAAGGTATTTGACATCTTTCCCTCAAAATATTTATAGCTAACATAGCTGTTTTTAAATTTGAAATGTGAGTTTTTCTTATTTTTGTTTGTTTTTAAGCTTTCTCTGTATTGTACTCACAGTCTACATTTAAAATTGTACATGCTACTTAGTGGGATGTATTGGGTTGGAGGATGGAAGGTGTGATAGGAGTAGGACATTTGGAGTTAATTCACTTGCATGGGGTCATATATCAAGTCTGTAGCACAGCTAGGGTGAAAGCAGTGTCCCTCTTTCTCCTGTGCCCATGTTCTTCTCAGGATATTCTACTCACTGCTTGTTTAATTTTAGCGTAAGTGTTGGGCTGCTGGAAACTTGGTTAGGAAATTAACCATGACACTTTACAGATGGATACAAATTGTTCTAGTCTTTCTTGTTAAGCTTATATTCATGGACCTCAACTTAGTTTCCTTAGAAAATAAGGTCCAGACTGTTAGGTGTTTTTATGCTGATGGTATGGAATTCTATTGGTAAAATATCAGTACATAGAAAAAGAATTAAGAGAGTAACTCATTTCTTATTTCACATGGATGAGGAGCTTCCTGTGTGCCAGGAGTGGTTCTAAGTGTAGTGGATAACAACAACCCAAGAAATGGCCCCAAATCCCTGCCCTTATGGAGACTGGAGTCTAGTTGTGAAGATGAAATAATTGAACAAATAAGCAAAAACATTGCATTTCAGATGGTGATAAACATGGAAATAAATAGGAGAAGGGAGGTTAAAGAGAGAAGGAAGTCTACAGTTTTGGATGGGATGGGATAGGAAGGAAAAGACCAGCTAAGAAGGTAACAATTAAGCCCTCTGGGGATCAGAGTCTCGGGCTTCAACTAGGGGCTGGAGGACATCAAACACTAGATTCCTTTGACACCATGGAGATATACCCTCCCATGGAGGAATCTTCCCAGAAGTATTCTGATCACTAGGGATTCTTCCTTTCTTCACTCCTGCCCTTGAAGGCATAACTAGTGTGAAAGAGTTTACTTTCTACCCAAAAATGTCCCAAGAGTTACTGAATCTAAAATGTGAGTGCTGTAATAAATGGAAGATAGGAGCAAGGAGCTATGTGCTCACTGGCAGTGATACTGAACTTGGCACAATACAGTTAACAATCAGAATTCAACCTGTTCACCTAGATGTCCCCTCCTCACTACATCCCTTTGTAATTCCCTGGGGGTGTTTGTGGCATTTGCTCTAAGCTCTTCTCCTACACAGGGATTCCTAGTGTTTACTTTCTGAGTTCTACAAATCAAAATTTCTCTTTGATGTTTATTTTCATCAATTTTCATTCATATACACAGACACAATGTTGGGAGAGGAAAGAAGTCAAGTGTACTGTAACTTCTTGTGGATGACTGGGAATGACTTCCCTTTAAGGCAGAAGAATTCCAGAAGTCACTTGGGAATTAGCCCTATAGTGGAAGTCCTTTCTTCCTATAGTTGACTGGGAAGGAGCAAAGAACATCAACCAAACACTGGGCTCTACTCTGATCCAGTGGCACCCCTGTGAATATTCTTAATTGACCATTATCATGTAGAACATCATACAGAAATTTTAATGGCAAATCCAGTAGTATTGACTTGAATGCTCCTGAGTGGAGACACAGTGTGGTAGAGTTGAAGTGAGATTGGAAGGAGGAACAATTTTGGAAAGACATGGCCTGGCAACACACTGTAAAGTTCCTAACTTTGGATTCAGATACCAGTAATTTTTTAAACCTCATGCATGACTTTTATATTATGGCACTAACAAAGCATTCACAAACTTGGAATGACCAATTGCCAGAGGATGAGGAATTTTCTGGCCAAAGTATACCTTGGAAGAGAATAAATATGAGACAGAGCAGGATAGAATGAAAATATCCTGAAAGAGCTACAAATTTAGGAGGGTACTTCTAAACTACTGTCTGTGCTACAGTGTGCACTGTGCTTTCGTTATATAGTTCATTCTGTATCATTTACATTTCAGTAGTGTTTACTTAATTTAGTTGGGCTTATTTTTCCCCTATGAAATTGGTAAGGGTTGTTCAGACACACAGAATCATTATAATGTATATATGTATGTATATGTGTGTATGTGTGTGTGTGTGTGTGTGTGTGTTTATTTTGAGGGATTGGTGCATGAAATTACAAAGGCTGCTAAGTTCCCAATCTGCTATCTTCAAGCTTGAGGCCAAGGAAAACTTGTGGTATAGTTTCAGTCAAAAACACAAAGGCCTGAGAATAAGAGATGCCAATGGTATAAGTTCCATTCCAAGTCCTGAGGCTCAAGAACCAGGAGATCTGCAGTCTGGAGGCAAGAGAAGTTGGATGTCTCAGCTTAAACAGAAAGATGGAATCTACCTTTCCTCCACATTTTTGTTCTATTTGTTTCCTCAATGGATTGAATGATGCATGATTATATTGATGGGGGAAGAGTTCTTTTGTTTCTACTAAGTTAAATCTGAATCTCTTCTAGTTACACCCTCAGAGACACACCTAGAAATAGTTACACCCACTATCTGGGCATCCCTTAGCCCAATGAAGTTAACACATAAAAAGTAACCATCACAAAATTCAGCTCTTAATTTAAATTTGCAGTAAATCAGCTTGGAGTCTAGATATTTAAAGGCTCAACTGGAGAGAAATATACTTTCAACCTTGCTCATGGGGTTGTAGGCAAGATTAAGTTTCTCCCTGCTGGTTGACCAGGAGCTGTCCTGACTTCCTTGCCACAGAGGCTTCTTACACATGGCATCCTGTTTCATCAAAGCTGCAAGCTGAGAAAGCCATAGAGAGATTACCAGCAGAAGGAAGTTTTCTGCACAACACTTTAATATCCGTGAAGTTCAGTTTATTTTTTATTGTGTGTGTTTTACATGTGCTTTTAGTACCATATCCATATATGCAAAATCCAAGGTCATAATAATTCTGCTAAGAATTTCATGGTTTAAGCTTTTATATTTAGAGCATTGATCCATTTAAAGTTAATCATCCTAATATGGGTGAGAGAGGGTTAAGCCTAATCGTTTACTTATGGGTATCCAGTTGTCCCAGCACCATTTGTTGAAGAGAATGTCCTTTCCTCACTGAATGGTCTTGACATCCTTATAAAAAATTAGTTGGCCATAGATGTATTGATTTATTTCTGGAATCTCAATTCTGTTTCATTGGTCTATAGGTCTGGCCATTTGCCAGTATCATATTATTTTCATAATAAACAATGTTACACTGCTTTTGTACTGTAGCTTTGTACTAAATTTTGAATTTGGAAAATGTAAGATCCCTGACAAGTTTTCCCAAGTTTGTTTTGGTTATTTGAAGCTCCTTGCAATTCATTATGAATTTGAGAATCAAATTTTCCATTTGTACAAAAATAGCCGTTAGAATTTTGATAGGCAGTGCACTGAAGCTAATAATATAAAGTTTTCTGGTCCATGAACAATGGATGTCATTTCATTTATTTGGGGCTTCTTTAATTTCTTTCAATAATGTATTATAGTTTTTGGTGGTCAATCTTTCACATTCTTGCTCAAATTTATACCTAGGAATTTTATTCCTTTGACTGCCTTTGTAAGTGGAATTCTTTTCTTAATTTCCTTTTTAGATGTTAATTGATTTTTAGCCCCCCACCCTTTTTTGAGTCCCTTAAGAGTTTTGCACATTTGATCTTCTCATCTATGACCTCCAGAACTATCAGATGCTTATAAAAGTAAAAGTGATTTAAATACTGGGCTTACCATCTCAGATTTCTTCATCTCCCACATTTTTTGGCCCCATAACCACACACTTATGTGATGGAAAAACACATTGTTAAGTAGCAAATAGGCCCCATGGTGTTGTTTGGGTCAACTAGAGTTGAAAGCACAAGGTCAGACAGAAACCATACAAGTCAGAGCAATAAAAAAATGAAAAGATAGAGCAACCATTCTGACTGCCAATCTCAATTTGTGTTTCACTGAACAAGTTGTTTAATTCCAAGTGTCCACTTTGTTAAGAGAATAGAAATAATTACCTCATAAAATTAGTTGATTTTTAGATTAATGAGGATAAGTGATTAATGCACTTTGTCAGTGGCAGTTATCATTTCTAATTGCCATGTTAGACACAAAGAGTAGTGTGAAGATGGACTGAAGAATCCTGAAAAGGTCTTTTGTTCTTTTGTCTTGTATCCTGTATTATTTTACAATTCTACCTATCTATCCTAAAGAATTTGGCATTCATCAAATCAACCTAACACTTTTTTTCAAAAAGTTAAAAAAATGATGTTTAATAACAAATATAAAATTTGATAACAATCTAAGATAATTTCTAAGTGAAATGTTATTATTTGGATAAAGAAGAATATAAATAGTCTTCATGTGACCCTATATGCTGGAATTAATTGGAGATAATTAATTAAATCTTTAGTTAAGATTATAGACTTAGAGTGTATCAACTATGTAGGCATGCAAATAGTCTATAAATAGCAACAAATATTAAAAAATAAAATTAAAAAAGAGTTAAAGAGAAATGTTAGCAGTCAGTCACATAAATGTGGATTTAAGTCAACTGCAATTCTGACATTTGGAATGTCCTGCAGATACATTTTACATTGATAAATTAGAAATTAAAAATAAGCAGGCAAATGAGAGCCCAGCCCTTAAACATTAGAGATTCTTTGAAAAACATTTCATTATTAAACAGCACTTATAAAATCAAAAATTCAGAAAGTGATAACTTTATTTACATCCCTGCTGATAAGGATTTTACCTGTCCCAAACTTTTACCAGCTGTTAAAGAAGACTGTCACTTATATGGTGAAAGAGAATGTAGGTATATTTGCTTATATTTATAACTACTGGTAGGAAACCATGTTTTCCCTGTCATAACAGTGCCTTCCTAGTGGGTACATTAGTTATAACCCACTTGACAGCAAGTAACAAAAATCACCTGAGCTGCCCTATGCTAAAAAATGGAGGGATTTGTTATAATGATGCAAAGTTATTATCTCTAACTCACAGACAGACAAGAATGTAGCAGGGTATCAGGACTGTCTAGAACAATACTGTCCAATAGAAAAATAATGCAGGCCCCAGACTGATTATAGACTTAGAGTGTATAATCTTGATCTTTCTGATAGTGAGATGAATTTAATTTTAACCATATTTTCTCTAATGCAATATCCAGGATATTACCATTTTAATATGTAAGCATCACAAAATACTAATGAAATCTTTTATATTCTTTTGCTTTTGTATTATGTCTTTAAATCTAGGGTGTATTTTTGTATTGTAGCACTTTTTAATTAAAAGTAGTCACATTTTGAATGTTCAAAAGCCCTATGTTTTCAGCAGCTACCACCACACAATGTAAGTCTAAAGCAAAGAATGATAGGATTCTGGGAGCCCACATTCTCTTTCTCAATTTTCAAATTTGAGAGTAATTTACTTTGGTGAAAAATTTTAAATTTATTTAAAAACTGTTAAAAGACAAAGAATGGAACACAAGAGTTAAAGCATAATTTTATCAATTTTTTTTCAGAGATTGCACCTAGCAGAGAGGATGAAGTTTGAAAAATAAGAATGTAGAAAAAGTACATCAGACAAGTACTAATTAAACAAATCATTAAGATATCAAATGATGATATGACTTTGAAGAATAAAGAAATGCACAACATAATGATCAAATTTTAAGTTTACCAGGAATATGTAGCAATTCCAAAGTATGCACATAACATATAGGGTAGAAATTGGTATAAATTAAAAAATTACAAAACAGTTGCTTTAATGGAATATTTTAGAATACTTCTTGTGATACCAAGGGTATCTGCAAAAGAAATTAGGAAGGTCACAGAATATCTAAACAAGCATCAATGAATAATCTTGATTTAATGGACAAATATAGAAGTCTGCCCTGGATAATTAGAAAACACATATTTTTCAAGCACATGCTTAGAGGCTTCATGAATGAAAAGTGCCAGCATTCATGCCATAGACCAAGCCTCAGTATAAATTAAGAAGTGTTGTTAAAAAGATTATCTTCTCTTACTCCAGTGTGATTCAGTACATAAAAAGAAAAAATAAATAAAAAGCACTCTGTATTTGAAACTATAAGTGTGCAGTTTTAAATTACACTTGGATCATAAAAGACATTTTGATGAAAATTACAAATCTCCAAAACTGGTAATGAATAAACTACACATTAGAACTTGTGTCTTGCTGTTAAAACCGTAGTTAATGAGAAATTTATGCCCTAAATTCTTGTATACATAAAAAGAAAGGACTAAAATTAATACAGCTCAATTTAAGAAATAAAAAAAACCAGAAGTTCAAAGAATATTCAGAGCCAACTCTATTTCTTTTTCCTTCTCATATCAATTTGTTACTTAATGTTGTTGATTCTACTTTGTACTTACCTTTAAAATCCACCTTTCCTTCTCTACGTACCAGGCCCTCATCTCATTTCTTTTTTTTTTTTTTATTGTGTTTATAACAATATTCTCTATCACCCTCATACCCCATCTCTTTAATTCATTCTCCCCATCACCAGAATCTTTTTAAATAATAAATGTTGTCATGTCACACACAAGTTTAGGATTTATCAATGACCTGGGTTGTACAGTTAAATCCATTTTCCTCCATTGCTCTTCACTGTCCAATCTCTGATTTTTTTAGTGTAAATCTCTTGTGTATTCGTGCACTGGAGTGTTCCCTCTCTGGCTCCAGGGGATGGCTATTGATTTTTTCCCTGTCCAGGGATTGATTTAATCATTGGAATGTCACCATCCTCATCAAATGTCCCAAGGGAAATCCTCTAGGGGGACCTCTAGGAAACACTTGGCTCTAACCAATTGAGAGGCTTAGAAGAAATGCTTTTATTTTTTCAGTGGACACATTGCATCTGCAAGAGATTTGGAAACTGTTGCTGCCCCACCTGGATTCTAAGGAAAAATGCTGACATAATAGGGACCTCAGGTTGGGAAGATAAAAGGCTCTTGGGTCTTTAACTGCATCATCATAACACAGAATCAGCCAACTCTTGATTTGCCCTGTTTCTGAGCAACTCGCTATGTTGAAATCTCTCTTAGTTAGGGCTTTTGCCACTGGGAGCTGAATGCATGCTAAGCAATCCCGATTCCCAACTGCTTATAGGATATAGTGGGCGTTTCTTGTAAATTGTATTGGAAGACCTGAACAGCCCCATGTTGCCAGTTTCATTTCAGCAGAATTCTCCCTTTTTATACTATCCACCCTTCCTCAGCATGCTCCAGACTCTATGTCAGGATTAAAGTTTTATAAATACGCTCTCCTTCATTCTCACCTACTACCGTATTGGCTAGATGTGTCTGTCCACCCCTACCCTACCCATTTTTAAGGTTGTTAAGAATGCAACATGAGGGGCACCCTCTTAAAAGATTTTTTATTATATAATAGCTGGTTTACTCTAGACACAATGTTATAGAGCAGATCTCTAGAACTTATTCAGTTGAAAATTTATACCTATTTAAATCAGCTTCCCACTTACCCCACCCTGCAGATCCTAACAATCACTATTCTACTCTGTGCTTCTGTGAGTTTGACTGTTTCAGTTGTGTCATATAAGTGAAATCATGTAACATCTCTCCTTCCGTAACTGGCTTATTTCACTTAGCATATTGTTCTCAAGGTTCATACATGTTTTCACTTATTTTAGAATTCCTTCTTTTTGAAGGTGAGATAATATTCTAAATTGTATGTATACACAACAATTTTTTAATCCATTCAACTATTGATTGACATTTAGGTTATTTGACATCTTGGCTATTGTAAGTAGTGCTGGTCTTTTGCTTTTTTGATAATAGTCATCCCATTAGGTTTAATGAAGGATAAAAGTCATATGGTCCTTTCAATAGCTGCAGAAAACTAATCCCATAAAATTCATATTCTTTTATGATAAAAATTTTCAACAAACTAGGAACAGAACATAATTAGAGGTCATATATAACAACTCTACAGCTACCATTATATTCAATTGTGAAAACTGGAAAGGTTTTCTTCTAATATTAGACACAGTATGCAAAGGAATGCCCACTTTTGTCATTTCTATTCATGTTCAGCACAGTACTGTAAGTCCTTCTGGGAGCAATTGGGGGGAAGAAAAGACATTTGGTTAGGAGATAAAATTGTCCCAGTTTGTGGATGACATGATCTTAAAGAAAACCCTTGGGCTGGGGTTGTGGCTCAGAGGTAGAGTGCTCACCTAGCATGCATGAGACACTGGGTTCAATCCTCAGCACCACATACAAATAAAATAAAGATATTGTGTCCAACTATAACTAAAAAAATACTAAAAATACCCCCACATACTCCAAAAAAAACCTAGTAGAACTAATATGTGAATTTAGTAAAAGATTAAAAAAATATACAAATAGTTGTCACATTTCTATATATTAACAACAAATTATCTGAAAGGAAAATAATCCCATTTACAATAGCATCAAAAAGAATAAATTACCTAGGAATAAACTTAACTAAGGAGGCAAGAGGCATGTACACGAATCTGCAAAATGTTGATGAAAGAAATTGAAGATGACACAAACAAATAGATATGCCTCAGTCATGGATTGGAAGACTTAGTGTTGTAAAATATCTATAATACCCAAAACAACCTACAAGTTCAACACAATCATCATCAAAATTCCAATGGCATTTTTACACAATGAAAAATGTCTTAAATTCATTTGGAACTATAAAAGACTGAGACCAGTCAAATCAGTCCTGAGTAAGCAGGACAAAACTGGGAGCATCACACTGCCTGGCCTCAAAATATGTTACAAAGCACTAATAATCACAACAGTATAACTGGCATAAAACAGACAATGGAACAGAAAAGAAAGCCTAGGAATAACCCACATATTTATAGTCATGTTTTTTGGCACAGGTACCAAGAATCCAGACGGAAAAGGACTATCTCTTCAATAAATGCGGTTAGGAAAATTGTGTATCTACATGCAGAAGGATGAATTGGACTCTCATCAACAATTACATTCATTGATCAACTCAAAGGTGACACATGTATGAATATGCCACAAGGAAACCCATTATGCTATATAACTAATATGCACTGGTCAAGAAAGACTCACATAGCCAAAAATTTGGGCAATTCTGCAAAATATATCTCCTTTTTGAGTTTCAAATAGAGATATATTACATTTTCATATTACAAATATTAGGATAAAACAATAAACTCTAAAGGGATTAAAGATAAATATACCAGAAACTATAAAACCACTAGGAGAAAATATAAGAGGGAAAGTTCTATGACATTGATCAGGGCAATGATTCTTTTGGATATAATCCCCCAAATAAAAAGAGACATGTGGAATGTCATCCAATGAAAAAAATTTCACAGCAAAAGAAATAGTTAACAAAGTGAAGAGAGAAGCCACAGATTCAGAGAAAGTATTTGCAAACCATACATCTGACAAAAGTGGTTAATACCCAAAATATATAGAGAACTCAATAGCAAAGAAAACGTGACTTGATATTTTTTTAAAATGGGCAAAGAATTGGAATAGACATTTCTCAAAAGAAGACATATAAATGGCCAATAGGTACATGAATAAGATGCTCAATATCACTAATCATCAGAGAATGCAAACTAAAACCACAATGGGCCATCACCTCACTGTAGTTAGAATGGTCACTGCCCAAAAAGTTGAAAAATAAGAGGTCCTGGAGAGGGAGTGGAGAAAAGGGAATCTTAGTGATTGCTTCATTGCACATGCCTTTTCTTGCAATAGTAACTATATTGTATTGAGCTATATTTAGATGTGCTAATTACTCATAAAGTTTCTTCTGAAGTCTGTAGGAGTGTACTTTCAGAAGAATGTGTCCAGAATCTGGATATTGTTAATTTTCTCTTGCTCTGCAGTACGATTTCCAGCATCTCATGGTTTTTCCAAACTTGTGCTTTAATAAACCAAGATCTGATAGACCAGTGATTGTAGACATGAGCAGATCCACTCTTTGTTGGCACTGAGATAAAATTCTCATCTTAAATCTGTAACTGTAGTTTGAATTGATATGTGACCATCCTATCCATTTCACCGGTTTTTTTTTTTTTTTTTTCACTATACATATATATTTCTCTCTCTCTCTTAGGGTCATTCCCTGCTTTAGGATCTGATGAAACATGAAAACACACACACACACACACACACAAAAAAAAAAAAAAACAACACTTGTCGGTAGGGGTGGGATGTTCCTCTACTTTCTGAATACACTTCCATCCTGCTCCTACTTTGTGTTTTACTCATATAAATAAATTATGTGCTCCAGAATAAGCTATCCTCTAACTTGACTGCTTTACCCTTTTTAGTCCTGGATTTTGTTTCCCTGTTCTAGATATGTCAGAGGCAGAAGAAGCACTGCTAGGAGGACTTGGCTCTTGTAGGTGTCAGCTCTGGGTCTCTAAGTCAAGAAGCCAGTTGCAGGAGCTACAGAGCACAGCTTATACATTTTCAGAAGCAGATGCAGTTTAATTAACAAGAGTTGGTTGTTGATACAATGAAATCCATATATTATTCAGTGTGCTTTCTATATTATTAATTATTGACAATCATTTCCAAATTCTGTTTTTAAGTTGTACGTTGTCTTAGTTTTTGAGACTATAGAGTTTTCTGAATATCTTCATAATTATTTAGTGAGCTGTTAGAAAAGGCCCCATTGAAACTGTGTGGTAAGAAGACATGAATTCGAACTGGAAATTAGTAATTGTTATTGATAGACAAAAGGGATGAATATAAAATGTCAAAAAGAAAACTAAAAAGAAAGTACTGTGTTTAAATTTCAAGCAAACAGTAGTTTTGAGTTCTATTGTTCTCCCCTCCCTCTTTTTTTTTTTCTAAAGGAAGTATCAAATTACTCCTTTCTGAATTGAAAATAGACAGTTATGATTGATTCCCACTAATAGTGAATACGCTAGGTCATGGCAATGATTATTCTGTGAATGTTCAGAAAAGCAAAAAAAAAAAAAAAAAAAAAAGGAGAATCTGTAAAACAAATGACGCCTAAAATTATGAAATTATTTCAGCAGTCAATCAAGACTAATATCAATAATTTCTTTAAAAATGTATTGTTTAGAGATTCTTTATCTTATTTCTGGATATTTAATACTTGAATTTGCCCCCCCCCCTTTACTAAAGATTTTTTTTTCTTTCCAAAAAAAAAAAATTGAGTTGAAAAGCATTCATGTCTCACTTTCTCTCTTTTTTAAGGAACCACCCTTATGGGAAGCTGAATATCTCAAGGGCCATCATTGAGGAGCCACCTGGAATCAAGTGGCCATGCTCCCAAGGTAATTTTCAGGTATGAGTTTCTAACAGTAAGAATAGCCAGTATAATGCTTCCATTCAGCTTTATTTTCCAATGAATAAAATAATTTAATAAACGCTACCAGATAGTTGAAAGTGAATTACTGATTATAGGTGGTTTAATTGGTTACTTTTCTGATTAAGTGGTTTAATAACACTTATTTTTCCTCTGTGACTATTTTGATATTTTTAGCTTTTTTGGGGTCAGCTTTCCTGAAATCTGTAGTGTTTCAAGTACAGTGATTTTTGAATGAGTATATGGGTCTCTGTGTGTGTGTGTGTGTGTGTACATTTTTAAAATTTTTTGTACTGTATTAACTGTCAAGTATATATATTTAACAGCTTTGTTGAGGAATAAATCACATACCATGCAGTTCATCCAATTAAAACATACAATTCATCAATTAACTGTTTTTATTATGGTAAAATCCACATAACATAAAAGTAATAATTTTACTCATTTAAGTGTGCAGTATAAGTGGCATTGAGTATACTTACACTATTGTGCATCCATCTCCAGGACTCTTTTTGTCTTAAAAAGCTGAATTTCCACATTCTCTCCTATTCATCCCTCCTCCATGCTCCCAGGGACCAACCATCCTACTTAGGCTTCATGAAATTTACTTCTCAAAGTGCCTGATATGATTGCCTGAATACAGTGTTTGTCCATTTGTGACTGTGTTATTTTACTTAACTCGGTGTCTTCCATGTTCATCCATGTTGTAGGGTGGGACTTGGTTCCCTTGTAATGCTGAGTAGTATTTCAGTGTGTGTGTCCACAGCTCATGCAGTGCATGTGCAGACCAGTTTATTGATAAATCCATCCATCTATCCATACATCCAAGGGCTTGGGTTGCTTTCATCTTTTGGCTATTTTGAACATAGTGGGGCCATGAACATAGTGCAGTGCATCTCTTCACGTCCCTGCTTTGAAGGCTGTTAGCTATACACCCAGAAGTAGAATTGCTGGTAGTTAAAGTTTTAAGGAACTTCTGTACTATTTTCTATAATGGCTGCACCAATTAACATTCCCCCCAATAGGTATATATTTTTAAACACACAGAATCCTAAAGACTTCAGCCAATATTAAAGTTCCATTGACTTCTAAATGAAATGTCGTCTGAAAGCATCACATAATGAGTATTCCAAATCCAAGTGGCCCCTGGTCAACCAACTCTATGACAGTGGGAATTTCACCCCAGTATATACCTAGCATCATGTCCCACATGCTTGCATGTGGGAAAGGTCAACGTATATCTGTTGGATAAGTGTTTCTGTTTCATAGGGACTCCTACATTTACCCCATAAAATAAATCACATATTTATAACATACACTCCCATAACATTGTCTGTTTCCATCTTAGGATTTACCATGATTGTACTCTATTAATTATGGAAAATGCATTTTTCATTTCCTTATATTTCACAGAGGTAGGGGCCATGACTGCTCTCCACTATTAATACCACTCTCACACAGTGTCAGAGCACTTCTTAGGTACTTAACCTCTCAGTTGAATAAACAAATAAATAAGGAATAAAGAAGCAAGTCAATGAATAAATCAATAAATATAGAAAACACATCCAATTATGTAATTAAACCAACTCAACTTACAGTGTTGTATTTTAGAAATATAATTATATGGGCATCTATGAGCTCTTGCAAAGTTAAATTTTATCACTCACATATAGACATCTACCTTTGTAAGGGATTATACTTTCTGAGTCATCTGGAACTTTGTTCCCATTTTTACTCTTCACCTTTCATTTCAACATCCCTCCCTGACACCTATTCACTCAGAATGTGCTCACATGTGTGGGTGCACACACACGCACCACACCTCCCACATCATCAAGATTGCAGGGGCTCCTGAGAACTCTGCAGTCTCCTCCTTCTCATTGTCATTGACTATCCCCAATGCTTTTTTTTTTTTTTTTTTCTCAAGTTGCTGGTTTTATATAAAGTATTTTTACAACAACCCATTGCTTCTTGTCATTGGCATCTTGGGCCTCAGTTCTCTCTGCTACTTTCTATTTTTGCAGCTATTGGCAATCTCTTTCCTATGTTCTCTTCACAGTAGTCAGTTTTGTGTACAGAATAAAGGGAAAGAGAAGTCTTCCATCTAACTGTTTGAACTGTGAAAATTCCTAGTCTCCTGGTTAAAATTCCTACAACAATGTAAAAAACTATGGGTAGGCCTAACAGTCTTGATAGCAGAGTTTAGTTACAGGAAGAAGTAAGAGGTAGTTGGAAGGAAATTTTGAATGCATTGATAATGGAACTTTTACACAGTATTCGGATGTTCATACTAGCACAAGTTCACTACTTTAAAAGATATAATAACTGGAGAAACCAAATTGATCTGTTCCCTGTATAAAACATACGATGAATACTCTATTTTATTGTATATTTGAAAATTGTAAAGAGAGTAGATTTTAAGTGTTCTTAATAAAAGATGACAAGAATGTGTGGTAATACACATGTCAATTAGCTCAATTTAGTCATTCCATTCACAATGTAGATGTATTTCAGAAGATCATTTTGTATGCCATTTTAGTCCTCTTTTCACTGATGTAACCAAAGACCTGACAAGAACAATTTTAGAGGAGAAAAGTTTATTTGGGGGCTCAAGGTTTCAGGGGTCTCAGTTCATAGGAGGCTAGCTCCATTTCTTAGGGTTTGAGATGAGGGAGAACATCATGGCAGAAGAGTGTGGCAGAGGGAAGTAGCTTATATGATCAGGAAGCACAGAGAGACTCTACTCATTAGGTACAAAATATATACCCTGAAGACATGACCCCCAGTATCCACTTTCTCTAGCAACACTCTACCTACCTTCAGTTACCACTCAGGTGATCCCATCAGGGGATTAATTCACTAATTGTGCTAAGGCTCTCATAACTCAATAATTTCATCTCTGAATGTTCTTGCACTCTCTCACACCTGAGCTTTTGGGGGACACCTAATATCTAAATCATAAAATATGCCATAAATATGTACAATTTTTATTTGTTAATTAAAACTTTAAAATTCTATTTATGAAATATATAGGAAGGTCCTCTGCCTATTTTGAGATTCTCCATTCTCTTGAGCCATCTAATAAAAATCTCTCCAAGTCTTATGAAAATCCTAAGCATAAGGAATTCCTTACCCAGATGTATGCTATCTTTCTTCTGTCTGTGGCACCTTTTCAGCACAGCCACAGACATTGCTCAGTTCTGTCTTATTTATGGTTGTGGCCAAGGTTGTAGTCAACCATAAATATCACTCTTTCCCTTCTCTTCCTAATCATCAGAAAGGTAACCTCAAGTCCCCATGGAACAAGGGCATTTAAAAAAAATGATGACAGTAAGGTCATCTAAATCAAAAGTGCAAGAAACTCCATTGTTCAACATAGTTGTCAGAGACATATTCTCAAAATTAGAGTGAGAAATATTCCTATTTATTGGCTTTTAGGGATTCCTTATTTCTCAAGGACTTTATATACTCTAAACCCACCAAAATAAATTTTAGAACACTTTCATAAACCCCATATCCATGAACACACATTGTTTATTTCCTCCAACCTTACCAGTCCGCAGTACTTGTCATTTTCTGTCTTTATGAATTTTTAAAAAATCACATCCATATATCCTATATATGGAATGGAGCATTTTATATAAGAAGAGGATAACATTGTTCTTTCTTTTGTTTCTGGCTTCTTTATTTTGGCATAATGTTTGTTTAGGGACCAGGGCATGTTGGTTCTACCATTGTCCAACAGATCAGAGTAGACTACCACGTGGATCAGCACCTACTCAGGCTGCTTTCACATCCATGACACCAGCCTCAAAATGGCCATGTCTGGAGTGTAGTTCTTGGATAGCAATGACACCAGGGACCCAAGACCCCCTGCAGGAGAACAACACAGTGCTGACTCCAATGTCCCTCCAACCTAGGCCTTTTGTGATGGCTTCCTAAGGATTTGGATCTCCACATGCCCTTCTTCTTTCTAATCTATGCTTTTTACTTTCACTTATTAATCTGAACTACTCTGCCTGAAGATCTATATTGCTTCTCCTCTAGAGTATATGATATGTAAAACACAATGATACAAAAGTCATATGAAAAATATTCCTAGTTGAGAAATTTCCTGTATGGACAGGATTGGATAAAACTTCAGAAAGACTTTGGATAGCAAATTGTGAAGGAGGTACAGATTCCACTGCTATGTAAAGCTGGTTTTAGCTGTGACCAGTAGAAAATACTTAGTGTTCAGATCATCACCATGGGATTTACCAACCAGCATTCCTCTATCCTCCATTGCCATAAAAGCAGTGGGTGCTGGGTAAATTAGTTATGTTTTGTCCCTGTAGACTGTGAACACTTTAAGACTATAATCCATAATTTCTCTTTGTATCTCCAGATCTTAGCCTAATGTCAATGTCAAAGTACTTGCTCAAAGCGTGTTTCAGAAACAAGTAGATGAATTCATGAGTGAATAAATAAGTGAAACACCCAGTGAATATTCATTTAGTGATCACTTGGGAGAGAAGTGCAGTGGGCAGGGCAGAACCCCAAGGAAAGCATGAAGTTACTACCCACAAACATGGTTATTATTGGGAGGCAGCTAGTGGGAACTGTCAAAGGACCAGGTCCAAAATGCATTTCATTTTGCAAGCAGGGTCTGCCTTGAGTTCAAGAGTTGTTGAGTTTAAACTTATCTCACTAACTTCTTCCTTGAAATCCCCTAGAATAATTCTGCTTAAATTTTAATGAGTTGTATCATAAAGATGCATGCCTGTAAATCTGTAATTTTTTTTCCTTTTTTTCTACCAGTGGTTTACACTTGAAAAAGGACTTGAGTCAATAGAACTCTTCACAAAGTATTTCCAGTTCTTCCTCATTCCTGGGCACCTCACCTGAAGTTAGGCGATGATGGTGTGACTGTCTTGGGACAATAGGAGGTGTTACTTGTAGTCATAACCCTGAAGATCCATGGTGCATAGCTCTTTACCCTCTGGCACAATGACCTGCAATTACCATATTTTGTCTAGTATTTGGAATGAGCACATATTGCCAAGCAGAGTTCCCAATCAATCCTCAATAGGAATATAAGTGAGAAATAAATTTTATTTTAAATTGCTGATATTTTTGCCCTTGTTTGGTATGGTAGCATGGCCTAACTTCTCTTAAGAAAATTACAGATACAAAACAAGAAATAATCTGTATAAATAAATACTCTTTTCTGGTTAAGTCAACATCTTTGAGCCCACTCACACTTGCTGGAATCAAGGCATTACTTTCTAGCCTGTTAACCTAGGATGAGTTAGGTAAATACTCTGGGACTACAATATTTCTAGAACAATGGCGGCTAACTACTAGACTTGTGAGGACTAAATAAAGTTAACATCTATAAAGCAGAGCAATGCTTTGCACAGCCTAGGAACCATATATAAGAAAGTTATTGTTTTCACTTTTAGTCTTATTGGACTTGACCTTCACCTTGGTTGCCCTTTCCATTTCATTTCAGAGCTGTCTAATCAAAGACCACATCTCAGAACAGTCTTGTAAATCACTCTGTAATTAAGAGCTACAAATAATGGAATTATAAAAATAACAAACAACAGTGACAGTAAAGACAAACTCTTGGGAAGTAAAACGGAACAAATTACTTTCTGATTTATTGATCTTATTGGTATACTGAGCCTAACATTTAATTACCACTTGGTAATGTGGCCCCTTCTATAGTTAATGCAGGGCAAGAGAATGACTTTCTAGTAAATAGTTGTATAATAGCCCCTGAATTTAATTAGAGGTTGTAGAACCATAGGTCCACACTGGGATATGAAGAAAACTCTTTAGAGTTTTACACAGGAGTATAATCAGTATGAAAAATTCCCAAACTCTGGGTTTTATACTCCTTTTGTGTGAGTGTGACCTGCCAATCAAAGATTTGGAAGGAAAAAAAGGGAGTACACCCAACTGGGCACAATGATGATGATTAAGATCATAAGTGACATGAGAATTAAAAATGAACTTGGGACTGGGGTTGTATCTCAGTGGTAGAGCCCTTGCCTGGCATGTGTGAGGCCCTGGGTTCAATCCTCAGCACCACATAAATATAAATAAATAAAATAAAGGTATTGTGTCCATCTACAACTACAAGAAATATTTTTTAAAATGAACTTATAACTATTTGGAAGCACTTTCTTTCTTTTGGTTTATTACCTTTGGAAACAAAGTGACCTTCCTCCTAGGTTAGACAACCAATGGCTAGTGGCAGAAAAATTGCTGTTAAATTGAGAAATCTAGCAATCAAACTGGATTTCTCAACACATTCCAGTACTTTAGAAATCTTAATGGAAATCATACATTTTCCCATGATAAGATGTCCTTCTTATTCCACCACCTTCTCCCCCCCCATAAATAAGATGGATATCATTATCCTAAATGTATAACTGAAGACTTGAATAGTATGAATAAACTTTGTATACAGTGTTATGTAAAAATATGCTCTATATGTGTATTGTGAATTGTAATACATGCTACTGTTATAAATACATCAACTCTGAATTTAAAAAATATGTCCTATCTGAGCAAGACAAGCCACACCTTTACTCAGATTTGAGATTATATGATGATGCTTGATAACTGAATAGCTTAAGGCTCTGGAACCAGAAAGACCTGGGTTCAGGACTCAGTTCCACAATTTCTGGGTGAACTTGAGCAAGATATTTTTTTTTTTCCTTCACTATGTAGGTAAAATATAACCTACCTAGTAAGGTTTTGGAGAAGATTAAAGCAGATCAAATATAGAGCATCTGGTGTAGGTAATTCACTTTTGATGATATAGTAGAAAGTTTTAGAAGCTTTGGAAGAAAAAAAGTAACACAGAATTCTGGATGATGAAAGTGTTGTGAGCCATTCAGCTAATAATATGGTGTTAAACTGTACTGTGCAGAGCCGTGAGTACCTGAGATGGCTTAGGAGCCCTGAGAGTTTGAGGCCTGGGCCAACACAACCAGGAAACTGCTTTCATCTGTTAATGCATTTGTGTTTGTAGTTATAGCACTGTATTGACTATCAACAGACATGGTTCACTGCTATTGAAAAATAGCTCGATAACCATTGATTTAGAGAGTTTAATGTATGCATCTGATGTAACCTGAACTACTCAGATATACTCATATCTATTAATGTCTTTTCACTCTTAATCTCTGGGTGGGGATATTTACTTAGGGACCCTATATAATCTTTCATTAAAAAGTTAAAAATACAAATGTTGGTACTATCACCAAAGGCATTTTTATGAATTCATTATACATTTTTGTTTCATACAGAATTTGTCACTATTAATTACTGAATTCTCACCCTGTTCCACTGAAGTTAATCAAATGACAATTAGCTTTGCAATATGCTAATGGGAAGACAAAGAAAAAAAACCTATGCATCTGACTTGCCACGCTGTGACAGGAGGAATTACTGCCACCTGTGAGGCACTTAACTTATTCTCACCAAACCTCTTCTTGGTTGAATGAGATGGATATCATTATCCTAAATGCATGATTGAAGATCTGAATGGTACTTATATACTTTGTATACAAGCAGTTGTATGTAAAAAGATACTATACTTGTGCATGATGAATAAGTAAATAAATAATAAAAAAATTAAAAAAAAAAAAAAAAAAAAACCTCTTCTTGGCTCAATACTGAGGTCTTCAGCATAAACCAATTAATTTTGTTGTTACTGATCACTCACTCAAGTCATATATCAGACTTCACCAAAGGTGAGTCCAGATTTAGGCATTTACTCATCCTCCAAGGGGTAGAAAACAGCTATACTGGCCATGGTTTCTAGAATTGGGGCTAAGCAAGAGGATATGCATGATACTGTCTAACACACAGCACCTGTTGTCCCATTTGATCTCCCTCCCTCCTTCCTTCTTTCCTTCCTTCCCTTACCTTGATGATTTCACCTGGCTTATACTCTAATAAGAAGTTCTTGGGCTAGGGTTGTAGCTCAGTAGTAGAATTCTTGCTTAGCACGGGCAATACTCTAGGTTCAATCCCTAGCATTGCAAAAGTTCCCAAACTCAATGGTTATAATAACACTCCTTATTCTCGCCCCCCTCCACGGTGTTAGGGGTTGAACCCAGGGCCTTATACATGCTAGTTAAACAGTCTACCTAGCTACACCCTCATCTCCAACATTTATTCCTTTAAGTGACAGAATTCAAACCCAAGCAATCTAGTTTCAGAACCCACAAGCCTAACCATGACTCTTTACTGAGTTAAGTGTCATTTTGTAGAGGGAAAAAAATTTTGGTTATAAGCCACAGTCTCATGACTAGCCTAAATCATACATTTTTGTTGTATTATACAGATAACTCTAAGGTAGTCATATACAGAATTGGGGGCCCAATCTCTGAAAATTAAGTGCCCGTATCTCAGAAAATGCTCTCCTTGTACATATTTCATTCAAGAACCTTGAAGAAAGGATGACTTATCTAGACAGAAATGCTTTCCTTTCCCTCCTAGCCAGATGACATCTTTTTTTTTTTAAATGTTTTATTTGGAAATAATTTGAATATTATAGAAGCTAATTGAAAAATAGCATAAAGCACATATAGATGGAGCCTTTACTGAAACCATCTACTACTAATATTTTACTCAATTTATTTGATCATTTATATACCCCTTCTCTCTCTCTCCCCACATATGTGAACACATAATATCTATGTAGCATGTACACATATGCATGTATAATGTGAATGCATTATGACATCTTTATAGCACATATACATAATCATACATACACATAATAGTTTGTTTTTACTAAAGTATTTGTTTTTTTAATTAATGTTTATTTTGTTCACTTATCATTTTTAAAATTTTTAAATTTAATTTAATTTATTAGACATGCTTTTAGAATGTAATTTCTTTCATATTGCTTATAAAGAGCACTGTTTTTCAAGTTATTGGTTTTACACAAAATATTTTCATACCATTTGAGTTTTTATACATGCACTTAGTATATTGATGTCTAACTCCTTCTGCCATTGTTACTAAAGTATTTGAGAGCAAAATTTCTACACAGTCAAATGACCTCTTAAATACATGGTATTGATTCACTTAAGAGATCCTGAGAAACAAGATATGAAAGTGATAATTTTCAAATATGGATCTAAAATATGCCTGTCATATGGTGGTAATAATAATAATAATAATATATAGATATTGGTAGAATGAACAGTATCTCTAATGCTGAAAGGATGATATTTAGTAGTAAAACTGTCTCCACGAGTTCAAGTAGCTGCCCCAGAGGATGAACCTGTCCTTGCCTTCTTATTTGACTGATTCCAAAATCTATGCTACTCTCACTAAACCCAGTTGCCTCTCAATAAATGTGCATAAACCCATGTACTTTAAATGAGTTAATAAGCAAACACAAAGCAATTGTTAGTAGCCTAACTGAACCATGTGCCTGAGTGTGTGCATGTGTGCTTGTATGTGTGGGTGTAGTCTGTGTGGGTCTTTGTGTGTATTTTTTTGGCTTGCAATTTAATGTTCCAAAATCGTATATGTTTAATCCTCAAAAGTGGAAAGAATAGCATAATATAGATCTGTGAGTCACCACTTAGATCAACTAGCTATTAATATTGTATTATTACTACTTTATTTGCATGTGTGTATGTGCATGTGTGTATGTAGAATTTTTTGGCTGAAACTTCAGAAAGTTGTAGCTATCGTGACACATTGCCTCTAAGATCCTGAGCATGAACCTGCCATGGTTATATATATTCTCATATGTAACCACAATGCCATGATCACAAATGGTGACATTAATTTAATAATATTATTTAATATACATGTTATGTGTAATATGCCTGCTATGTTCTGATTTTTCACTAAATTTTTTGGGAAGAAAGGAAACCTGAGAGCTGGGCGCGTAATCCCAGCACTTGGGAGGTTGAGGCAGGAGGATCGCGAGTTCAAAGCCAGCCTCAGCAGTGGCGAGGCACTTAGCAACTCAGTGAGACCCTGTCTCTAATTAAATACAAAAAAGTGCTGGGGATGTGGCCCAGTGGTCGAGTGCCCCTGAGTTCAATACCCGGTACCAAAAAAAAAAAAAGAAAAAAAAGAAAAGAAAAAAAAAAAAGAGAAAGGAAACCTGAGTTTCTCATCTTGTGTTTCTTGGACTTACATTCAGGAATGACTGCCAGATAGCAGGTGCTTCTAGACTACACAATGCTATTACGGTAATAAAAGAGCTATAGGAACATCTTAGTAAAAAGTAAATGAATCACAACAGCTAAATCCTGCCCATGAAGTGTTGCAAGGAGCATGAGAGTTCAAATGATGGTCATGACACTCAAATTGTCCAACAGTAGGGGCCTGAGAATGAGATAACTTGAGGGAAGATTAACTTTGTCAACTTCGTTTCTGCTCTGAGGATTTATTTGTTCATTTGTTCTACCATGTCAGCCATAATTGTAGATGCTAGTGATGCACAAATTTATGGTACAAATCTAAACCTTGAGAACCTGAGAATACTGATGAAATGTGTCAGTAAGTAAATAATGGGAAACAAAGTCCTCTGGAGATCCAACCAGTTGAAACAATATAAAAGGAATAAACTGATAATATCCAGGAAACAGTGTACATTTGCAATGATTTTAATAAATGCCATATATGTGAATATCAACACTGCATGTAAATTAAAATCCTGGTTAAATGACATATGATACGAGATTTAACGTACTCTTTCTCAATATTCTTTCAATACTTTCTCATATAATTGAAATTCACTGGACATTTTATTTTTACTGACTGTGTAGTATTTATTAGTATGAATGTATAATACTGATTAAATTGTTTCTGTTTCATGTAATTTAGACCAAATTTGTCAGTGTCATACTCAATTCCAAACTTGGCTGGAAATTCTTATGTTGACAGCCAAAGCATCAAATCAACATATCCTGAGAAGAAGAGAAAGGATGTGAAATTTCTTCTCATAGTGACATGCAATGACTGTAACTGCCACATCGATCTTGTAGCTTACCTCCCTTGTTAGCTATGGAAATTGAAGTTCAGACTGTGAAAGGCACATGTCTAAGATTATATAACTTGTCAGTGGAAGAGGTGTGATTCACATCAAAGTTTGTTATACATCAATATCCACAGGGTGTGTTTTCTTTCTTTCTTTCTTTCTTTCTTTTTCTTTCTTTCTTTCTGTGTGTATGTGTGTGTGTGTGTGTGTGTGTGTGTGTGTGTGTGTGTTCCTTGTTCTGAGGAGATTTTAATGGGTAACTGGGTGTCGTGGGTGTTGTGGGAGAACCCACAATGCAGGCTTAGAGCTGTAGTGCTGTGCCCTAATTCACCAATAATGCAAAACACTAAGCTTCTATCACCCTTCAAATTAAAATAAAATTGGTCCTCCTCTTACAATTTTTGAAGATCTTCCTTTCTTACCCTGCTATTTCAGTTTCATTGACTCCCACATGCAGACTACACACATATGCACATATGTGCATGCACTCGAGAAGGTTGTGAGAATCTCAGGGCTTAACTCTTGAAATGTCAGCGGCCTTGAAGGGAAGCAACCAAAAGTCTACTGTCTTCTGCAGTCACTGTTGCTGTTGCTGCCACAGGGTGTCACTGTTGAAGCACAGGCAGACGGCTGCCCTTGCTGTCTCCTTTGTCCTCAGAACTGGGTACTGGCCCAGCAACCTCAATATACTCTCCCTAAGTGACCTGTTGACCTGAAAGTATGATATGATCCCTGATCACTGATTGCTCTCTGGCTTAGCTCCTCCATTCAGATGGCTCTTTCCAAGGGGCAGAGTCACCAGTATTCATTA
Source organism: Tamias sibiricus (assembly GCA_025594165.1). Taxonomy (NCBI): domain Eukaryota; kingdom Metazoa; phylum Chordata; class Mammalia; order Rodentia; family Sciuridae; genus Tamias; species Tamias sibiricus. The sequence goes on from CM046669.1 coordinate 33,871,925, forward strand.
CACATACAAGACACATAGGTACTTGAGCTGCCTGGCTCAGGTGTACAAACTCAGTCCACAGTCTATTGGACTTTATGTACCTGTGATCTAGGCTCACCTCATACTTGCTGTACTACCAGCAAGTATGCTGGTAGTACAGCTTCTTGAGTTTAGACAACTGTTGGGGGTGATTTGCTAAAGATAACTCTATGTACATTTTTCCTCCTTCGGTCAAAGAGATCTTTTTTGCTCTTGGCTGTGTGGGGGAGCTGGTTTACTAATCCGGAAGGAATGGAAGATGGAGATTACTCCTTCTAACACCACTCTCAGAAAAGGGATAAAGGACTTTGTTTTTAAAGTCTGCGTGTTTGTTCTCTCTCTCTCTCTCTCTCTCTCTCTCTCTCTCTCTCTCTCTCTCTCTCTGTTAGGAGAAAAGTTTTTCAAGTTTTTTTTTGTGTCTCAAAAGTCCAGAGCCTTCTCCTAAGAAATTATATTTTCTTTTGGAGAGAAGGAACTGCTGTACAGAGATTAAAGAGAAAAACAACCTATTCTCCAGTTATTTCTAACTGTAGAGGGAAGGGGGAAGGTGGGGTGTGGGTATTGTTACAGGCAGGTTGCATGTGAGTTCTGACACAATACTACTGTGGCCCGGGCTCAGGAAACCACTGGTGTAGAGACCTACATGCTGCATCTGGGCACTTGGTGCATGGACTCTGAAGCAGAGGAGGGGACTTTCAAAGAAACTGGCTGGCCTGAGCCTATAGCTGGAGATGGTTCTGTTTGGTTGGGATTAGAAGGGCAGGTTGGAAGAGCAGAATAAGAAGGAACAGTAGCACCCATGGGAGTTGTCGCCTCAGGTCTTCCTTTGTTAGAAATGGGCATTTGGAGAAAGCCACCTTTGGGATTATGGAAGATACTCTGTTTCTTTGACTACGAATGAATGGCCCAAAGGAAAGAAGTGGAAATCCCAGGGCAGATCAAATGGTGAATAGGAAATATACTAAAAAGGATACAGACCTGTCCAGCATAGATCTTGTTACTTCAGTGCATCATTACTAGTTCATTGCGTTTAATTAGTATGCATAGAAGGCTACAATCATTTTCTTCATAAAATGTAGATTTAGTCATTCTTAATAGATCCTGTGACATCTTAGTAAAATACTTCCTCCTGTCAGAATAGAAGATTTCAAACCTATCATCCATGCTCAGGATCCCATCCTTTTTCCTCCCTCTGAGATGTCCTGTTATAGATTACTTTCTCCCTTCTGTGACTTTGACCCTGCTCTTTTTTTTTTTTTTTTTGTAGTTATAGATGGACACAATACCTTTATTTATCTTTATGTGGTGCTGAGGATCTAACCCAGGGCCTCACACATGCTAGGCAAGCATTCTACCACTGAGCCACAACCCCAGCCCCGATTCTTTGCTCTGACCTCTTTCCTGTCAGCTTTCAACATGTATCAGCCTCTTACAACATCTTAAAATCTGACTATTATTTTCCAAATAATCTTTGTATAATCTTTTCTTATAACTGGACCACTGACCAGAGCCTCAAAGAGTTACCCTGATGTATTACCTTCTGATGGAAAAAAAAAACTGCTTATAACCTCAGCAATATTAACAAACTGAAATGTTGGGATCATAATGCAATGCTGCAACAAAAGCCTATCTGCTTTTAAAACAAAATTAGGACTATTCCTCTTATGCCTCCATAGCCTGCTTGCTCTCATCAATCACAGAAATCCAGACCTCTTCATGCATTTACTGCCACCTAAAATCCTCTTACTGTTCTTCTCCATGTACCCAATCTGTCTCAATTCTACAAACTTTCCCTTCATTCCTGTTACTGTGCCTTCTGGAATTCCTTCTTTATGCTTGGCCAATAGCCAACTATATTTGTCAACTTGAGTTGCTATAAAAATATTATAGATCGGGTGGTTTGAACAACATACTTCTATTTCTTACAGTTCTGGAGTCTGTGAACTCCAAGATAAAGATGCTGGTAGGTTTGTTGTGTAGTGAGGTCTCTCTTCCTGGCATATCAATGGTGCCTTCTCAATGTGTCTTCACACAGAAGAAACAGAGTGAGCTCCAGTGTCGCTGCCTGAAGCAGAAGTCGCTTGGAGCAGCGAACGCCACAGGAAAATTCGGAGGCAGGATGAAAATGAAAAAAGGTCTTTTATTCTTCTTCTCTCTCCAGCTCCAGCAATCACTCCAAATGCTCTAACTCCAACCACCACCTTCTTCTTCCCCACACACACTAACGAACCTCACCCAGTTATATACATATAGCTTTAACAAGGACACGTGCTTACAGCTCAAGCTTACAGGTGCGTCACGCAGTGTTCACAGGCATACAAAGATTCTTTGAATAATGTATTAATATCAGGTGGAAACTAGAACATCTTTTATGGCTCTCAGCTAACTGCAATCTTTAGCTATCTCCTTGATTATAGGCTCCTTCACTCCAGTCTCTTCTTCTTCTTACAAGGCCATTAATTCCATCATGGAGTCTTACCCTTATGACCCCATCTAAACCCAATTACTTCCCAAAGGACCCATTTTCAAATATTATGACATTGGAGGTTAGGCTTCAGCATAGGAATTTTAAGAGTAGAAAAATATTCAGTATATAACATTATGTTCTGCACCCCTCCCATACCTGGGACTCTTGTATATGAAACATATTCATTCCATCTCAATAGCCCTCAACTTATTAATGCTTGAGAATTCACTCTAAAACATAATGCCCAAAGACTTATCAAAATATCATCAAAATGGGCAATACTTGAGGTATAACTCATTTTTAGGTAAAATCTCTCTCTCTAGTTGTAAAACTGTGGATTTAGATAAGTTATGTGATTCCAAAGTACAATGGTGAGACAAGTACAGAATAGACATTCCCATTTCAAAATAAAAAATAAGGGAGTAGGTGTTGACTGGTCCCAAACAAGTCTCAAACCTAGCAAGACAAATATCATTACCTCTTAAGACTGGAGAATAATCCTCTGTTTTTTTTTTTTTTGTTTTGTCTTCTGGACCTGATGGCACAGTGTTATCATCTTCAGAACCCCTTGGGACTGCTGTCCTGACTTCACAGCTGTGCCAGATGAGAACTGTGTTGCCAAGACTTCCAGTGTGCATGGTCTGGACTATTGAAAATGGAACCTGTGGTGTTCGCTCTTCTTTGCCACCCTTTGAAACCAAGGAGCGAGTAGCCTGGGTGATCTTTCTTCAGGGTCATTGTTCCCATGTTTGAGGAATAGTGTGTCAGTAGCCAGATAGCTCTGTGGCCTGGTCTCACAGGACGTAAGAAGTTGACAGCCCTCCTCTGTTTCTTCCCATTGTTCCTGCACCCTCAAGTCTCCTTTTGTAATTTTTCATTTACTCAGGACCTTTAATGGAAACCTGGTGGTCCCTAAGGACACGACTTCCCCTGAAGCCCTTCAGTTGGAGGCATCTTTTCCCATCATGTGCCACATATTTGAAAGCCAGGTAGTGAGGTAGGTGTCTCCTTAATTCTCACCATCACACCAATACTTATGTTCCAGTAGGCTTTTTTTTTTTCTTTTTCAAAATTGCATGCTTACAGCATCTGATTCCATCATGGTATCATGAATCCCAGAAAGGGAAACAGATGGCACACTCACAGAAGAAAAAATCAAAGAGTGTTTTAAAAAGAGAGCATTTGCAAAAATAAAGTAGGATGTAGAGAGACCACAAGGAATAGTGGAGGAAACTGGACTAGTAACAGTGGTCCCCTTGAGGGAGCACTAGGGGGTGAGTTGCCATCAGATCCCAGAACAAGAGCCTCATGGTAAATTGGCTGCCTTAAGTGATCACTGACGTTCAGTCAAGGGACACAGCTTCATGCCATCTGAGGAATAAGTATGCAGACCCCTCCTCCTCCAGTCTACTGAGAAGATTCCAACTGACTGGATCCTGCCAGAAATCTTAGAACAAGGGATTCCCTTGAGGTATTCCAGATGGAAGTCTCTGGGTGTCAGAGGAAGTTCAGAACTGATTTGATGGGCACATAGATAAAGTCCAGGACAATCATTCTCTTCTTTCCCTTACTGCTGTAGTCAGCTGATCTCCTGCTCGCTCTCTCATTCTGTGAAAGCTTCTTTGTCATAGCCTTCATCTTGTCCACACCTCATAACAGCCTTCTTAGTAACCTCAGCATCTATGCACATGTCCCACCCAACATGCTGGCCTCTTGGTTCTTTGACCATTATTTCATCAGTGATCCTTTCCTTCACTCCCCACCAGGCTTGCACACCCACAGTCCACCCTGGAACTTGTTACTGAAAAGAGCACTGGCTTTGAAATCTTCCATTTATCCCAACTCTGCAACAACCTCCTTTCCTAACAGTTCATGGACTCAAATAATCCTACTGCAAAAATTCTTCACACCCATTAATCTTTTAAATAATCTAAATAATCTACCTCAATGCAGTCTCACTAACAGCCCCTTTTGTGTTGACTTGCTTGCCAGCACAATTCAGAGCCTGAGGCTGCTTATTGTTATTACTCTCTTGAAGTTCTTTACCTTTTCCTCTCCTTCTGTTGTTTTCTTGCACGGTGACACCCCAGTCAGTGATGATTCAACCATCCAGCCACGTGTTCTGAGCTTGCATGCAGACAGCTGAACACAGCAAGGGGAACATGATGCAGCCAGGCAGGCTGGTTTCCCTTTCAGGACATGTCTTAAGACTCAGGAGCTATCCAGTTCTGCCTGACAAGTGGTCTGGATTTGTCTTATGAGTTGCCTTCCTCACTCTTTAAGATAACTGTTTTGTACCTTTTCATTTTTCCCAAAACTTTCATTACCCCTTCCTGTAGCTTCATTCCTACTAATCTTTCACTTAAACATTGAAACGATCAGTTTGGAATTTCTTCAGCCTTTTATTTCCAAATCCTTAAACCTACTTATGGCTAATCTCATACCCTTCTTTCTAGAGGGAAGAAAACAATTTTAGTAAAATTTCACTGTCTCCACACCTTCATTTAGCTTCCAGATACCATCTCTTTTGGCCTTCTCATGTCCTTTGATTAGATCTCCACCCTCCAGTTTTGCTTCTCTCTTTTCAATTGGGACCATGCCTGCATAGATATTCCTCTTTCAAACTCCAAATGAAGGTCCTAGAGTCACTCTTCTGATTTCACTCTTCCTTCCAACATAACTTCTTTCTTACATCACTTCTTCTGTCTTAGTTTGTTATATTCTAGACCCTTATTTCCTTCTACCTAACAGGCAGCTTTTCCTCAGGCTGTTTTTCTGGAATCTTCTGCTCTATTCAATCCTTCTATTAAGGGATCAATCCCAGGACTTTCTTTCTCTTTCAGAGTTATCATCCTCTTTCTTAAATACCAACTATCTGCAATAAATTTTTTTACCTCTAAGATTATGCTTTTGCATGAGGATAAGAAGAAGACATGCAGGAAGTCACATCTATAAGTCTGGACTTTTGTCCATTTTCTGATATTAAGCCTTTCCCCATCTCCAAAACAGCCCTTATTAATGGGGAGTCATGATGCTTCAACCAATCATCTTCCTAGAGAGAAGAGCCTGTAGTCTTGATTGGCTAAATGTCATGGCCAGAGGGCAGAGACAGGTCTCTTTCCCCCCATTCTGAAGGCACTTGGTAATACTCTTTCCAGTAATCAGAAAACAACATCATAAGCCCTCTCTAAAGAGCTGTCAAGTCATCCACTTTCAATTTACATAATCTGGCACAGAAGATAAACTTAATTTGCTACCCTTGCTTTAGACAACTTTCCAAATTTAATGATATTTTTTACTAAAGAATCTCCCCCAATTCTCTAATTTGGAGAACCCATTAAAATGATAAAACCTCTTTTTAAGGTGAGTGATTCCATGAAGCAACTCTAATATCTATATCAACAAAACACTATTCATAATTAGGTTTATGATGTGTTGTTTCTCTGTATCGTTTCCTTCCTGAATGCTTAAATGCACAGTTTATTTATAAAAATCCATAGGCCTTTCCATCACAAAACTGGTCTTAGTTGAGATGTTCTAGGCTTGCTGGTCTTCCTCAAGACATTAAAAGAAATGGGTGAATGAAACCTAAACTCTCTCTTGCTTTGTTGGATTCCTGGGAGAACTGTGATTCTCTATCTTCATGCAGAATAAAGGAGTTGGAAGCAAAAAGGCCAATTGCTGGTTTTCTTTCAGGTTATAAAAAATATTTCTCTAAATGGATTCTAGAAAACAACTTCCTTCATTTCTCAGCCTGTGAGCTTTCCAACCACACAAGAAAATATTCTTGCTTCTAGAGGGAGTGACTGACTGGCGCGAGGGTGGGGGTGGGGAGAGACTGACTTCCCGCAGGCTTAGTGCAAGAGTGAGCTGGGGGAGGTCGCTGAAGAGAAAGTGTGTGGGGAAGCCAAAGGGAAGGCTAGAAAAAGGGGTAGTGGCTGGGAGGAAAACAGCCCCCTTTTCCAGGCGCAGTGGGGACCAGAACAGAAAAGTTGGGAGCTGTGCAGGGTGGGGAGGGGTGTTGGTAGCGGAAGAGAACTAGCTCCTCCGCTCACACTCTAGCGGGGGCAGGCAGGGCGCGTGCTGGGGAGCAGCGGTGGCGCTGGGCCCAGAGAGCTGTGGGCACCAATCAACGGTTGCCGTAGCAGCGTTTGACGTCATCGTGCCTGTGGTCCCCTGCTGCCGGAGCTGGTGATTCGGAGGAAAACCCCCTGTTTGCCAAGCGGCTGTAGCGTGTGAGCGGCGAGATCCAGGGACAGAGTCTCAGCCTCGCTGCTGCCGCCGCCTCCCAGAGACTGCTGGGCCCCTGTCCGTCCTCTGCCACCCACTCAGGACACAGAACATCGAGTCATGCATAAAAATGAGCTGGTGCAGAAGGCCAAACTGGCCGAGCAGGCTGAGCGATATGATGATATAGCAGCCTGCATGAAGTCTGTAACTGAGCAAGGAGCTGAATTGTCTAATGAGGAGAGGAATCTTATTTCAGTTGCTTATAAAAATGTTGTAGGAGCCTGTAAGTCATCTTGGAGGGTCATCTCAAGTATTGAGCAAAAGACGGAAGGTGCTGAGAAAAAGCAGCAGATGGCATGAGAATACAGAGAGAAAATTGAGACTGAGCTAAGAGATACCTGCAATGACCTACTGTCTCTTTTTGGAAAAATTCTTGATCACCAATGCTTCACAAGCAGAGAGCAAAGTCTTGTATTTGAAAATGAAAGGAGACTATTACTGTTACTTGGCTGAGGTTGCTGCTGGTGATGATAAGAAAGGGATTGTGGATCAGTCACAACAGGCATACCAAGAAGCTTTTGAAATCAGCAAAAAGGAAATGCAGCCAACACATTCTATCAGATTGGGTCTGGCCCTTAACTTCTCTGTGTTCTATTATGAGATTCTGAAGTCCCCAGAAAAATCCTGCTGTCTTGCAAAGACAGCTTTTGATGAAGCCATTGCTGAACTTGATACATTGAGGAATCATACCAAGACAGCATGCTAATAATGCAATTACTGAGAGACAACTTGACATTGTGGACATCAGATACCCAAGGAGACGAAGCTGAAGCAGAATGAGGGGAAAATTAACCAGGCTTCCAACTTTTGTCTGCCTTATTCTAAAATTTACACAGTAGACCATTTGTCATCCATGCTGTCCCACAAATCGTTTTTTTTGGTTGTTTACCATTTACAACAGGTTTATGTTACTTATATTTGAATTTCTATATTTCCCATGTGGTTTTTTACGTTTAGTATTAGGGGAGTAGAGCAGTGAACATTTAGTGAGTTATCTGTTTTCATTTTGAGGTGGCCAATATGGGGATGTGGAATTTTTATACGAGTTATAAATGTTTGGCATAGTATTTTAGGTACATTGTGGCTTCACAAGGGCCAGTGTTAAAACTGCTTCCATGTCTAAGTAAAGAAAACTGCCTACATGTTGGTTTGTCCTGGTGGGGAATAAAAGGGATCATTGGTTCCAGTCACAGGTGTAGTTATTGTGGGTACTTCAAGGCTTGGAGCACTTACAAGGCTGTAGTAGAAACAGATATCCCATGGATCCTACATGTGTGAATCATGTGTTTCTGTGGAATAGTCAATCTCAGTGTGCACAACTTTGACTACAGCTGCAGAAGTGCTCTTTAGACAAAGTTGTGACCCAATTTACTCTGGATAAGGGCAGAAACGGTTCACATTCCATTATTTGTAAGTTACCTGCTATTTGTTTTCATTATTTTTGCTACCATTTTATTTGTTTTTAAATGTTTTAGGCAACCTAAGAACAAATGTAAAAGTAAAGATACAGTAAAAACGAATGGCTTGATATCCATTACTTCATGTATATCAAGCACAGCAGTAAACAACAACAACAAAAAAAAGTATTTAACTTTTTTTTAGTATTTGTTTTTGTTTTTGTGATTTTTTTTGATACTTGCCTAACATTCATGTGCTGTAAAAATAGTTAACAGGGAAATAACTTGAGATGATGGCTAGCTTTGTTTAATGTCTTATGAAATTTTCATGAACAATCCAAGCACAATTGTTAAGAACCCGTTTATTAACTTCATGTAAGTGGAATAAAAGTTTTATGAATGGACTTTTCAACTACCTTCTCTACAGTTTTTCATGTAAATTAGTCTTTTGGTTTTGAAACTTCTCTAAAGTAAATTGTACATTCTTGGAAATGTATTCCTCATTCCCTCTTGGCAGCTAATGGGCTTTTACCAAGTTTAAATGCAAAATTTACAAGAACAAGAATACTACTAATATAACTACCATTCTCAACTGTAACCCATGTTCCCTCTCCTCTCTCCCACCTCCAAAACAATAAAAAAAGTTTTCTGGGGGAGGGTGAGATTGATTGGAAAAAGTATTGTGTTCTGTTAGAAAACTGCTGAAACATAGTTAACTTAGCTGGGAACACCGTGTTAGTGAAATAAAAGGGTTTATTGGGGTGCCACATGGGCAAGGGTAGGGAAGGGAAGGGGGGGGTAGGGAAGGGATGGAGGGGAATAGGGACAGGCAGGAACAGAGAGCAAGAACAAAAGGCGGCAGGAACAAGGGCAGAGTTCAGTCCGGGGCTGGCTTAAATAGAGTAGGGGCCATAAAACCCCCTTGGAGTGAGTCCTTGTCCTATAGGCCAGCAGAGGTCAGGGGGGGTAGTGGACAGGGGACTTGCTGGTCAGGTTTTTGGTCACGCTGAGGATCCTGGGAGCTGTAGTTTTTCACAAGGCACCTGGGGAGGTGCGGCCTTCTGCCTGGGAGGTACAGCCTCTGCCTAGAATCCAACATGTTCCATTCAAAATTTTGGTATATGGCATTTTCTAACTTAGGAAGCCACAATGTTCTTGACCCATTATGACATTGGGTAGCATTAACTGAAAGTTTTGTGCTTCCAAATCATTTTGGTTTTTAAGAATTTCTTGATATTCTATGGCCTGCCTTCAATTTTGATCCTTTATTCTATTTTTCAGGTGTACAAGATTACCTTCCTTTTTTAGCCTTCTGTCTTGTCACCAACCATTCCTATTTGGTGGCCGTGTATGAGGGAAAAGGCCACATGATCTTTCTGGCTCCACTCAGTGTCTAAGATACCCACCCTGCTTCCTTTGCTTTCATCCCACCAACTATTTCCCACATCCTCTTTACTGCAGCACCTCTCATTAGTTGATAAGATTGTGTTTATCTCCCTGTAAACCCTACCAATCCTGAATGGTCTGTCATTGTCTGCCTTTAAAACCCTTCCTCTTCCTCTCTTTAAATAATGATGGGGCTAAGTTATACCCAAAGCTCACCCTACAGAATATTTCCTCAGTACTTTACAGAAAACACCAAACAAAAGTTCCATTTTAAAAGAGTTGTATTTTTCCCCCTTTTAGAATGTAAGCTCCTCAAGAGCAGGGACAATGTTTTCTGTATGTTCTATTGTGCCTAGTACACTGTAAATGCTCAATAAATATTGATGATGGGAAAAAGAAAAAGAAAATATTCTTGGCAGCAATATTACTTCATGAGCTCATCAACTTCAGTATCAAGTCTAGGGACCAATCATGGAGCTCTGTTTCATACAGTAAATACTTGCTTCTCTCCATCTTGATTCAATTCCTCTTCCTTCATATCATGGTCATGTTTTAAAGATCTCATTTTTCTAAATTAGATACACCTGGGTTGTTTGGATTCTTGATTTAATAATCATTGGCCTCCTTATACTCTAAGCTCTTTATGTCTGAGAGTAAAAATGTTTGGAAATCTGTGTATTAAGGTATTGGGGGCAATAAGCCTCCCAGGAATGACTATGAGTTTTTATTTTACATCATCTTTCTCTGAAGCCATGCCATGGAGATATACATCCCCACATCTATCTATTTTATTTTTCTTAATCTAGTTTAAAAACTTCCTTTAGGCCAGGCGCAGTGGTGCACACCTGTAATCCCAGCACTTGGGAGGCTGAAGCAGGAGGATTGCAAGTTCTGCAAGTTCCAAGCCAGTCTCAGCAATGGCAAGGCACTTAGCAACTCAGTGAGACCCTGTCTCTAAATAAAATACAAAAAGGGCTGGGGATGTGGCCTAGTGGTAGAGTGCCCCTGAGTTCAATCCCCCAGTGCCAAACAAACAAACAAACAAACAAAAAAAAAAAACTTCCTTTAGTATCTTAATGTAAAAATTGCATTGGCAATATGAAGTTTTCTAAAATAATCAAAACATAAATTATTCATGATTATTCTACTTTATATGATGTCTTGTTTAGTAAATCAGAATTTATTTTTATTCACTGATTTTTTCCCTTAGCCTGCAGAAAGAGAACAGGGCTCACATTTTTCCCTACAAGAAACAGTTATGAAAGGTTCATTTGCCAATCATCTTTGGTATGAAAAAAGTTGGGGGATTTCTTTAGAAAGTATATGAAAGTGAAGGTATTAAGGATATGTAGGAAGAAGAGAATGCTGTTAAGAGTACAGCACTATGGGCTGGGATGTAACTCGGTGGTAGAGTGGGTGCTTTGGTAGTGCAAGGCCCTGGGGTTGATACCTAGTACTGTGGAAGAAAAACAAAAGATTATGACAAACTGTTTCATTTTTGTTTGTTTTTGGTCCACTTCAATTTTTTTTTCCTTTTTAAATGCTCCATGATAATTGTACATATTTATGTGATTCAGTATTGATAATCGGTACATGTTTACAGTGTGCAATGATCAAATGAGGGTAATTAGCTTTGTTTCTATTTACATATGTATAATTTATTTGTTTTTAGCCTTCAACCTCTTCTAGTTCTTCAAAAACATATGATAGATAGTTGTAAACTAGTCACACTAAATTACTATGAAACCTTAGAACTTATCTAACTGTTCTTTGGTACTTGTTTCCTAGCCCTTTCTAACTTCTCCCCACCTTTTCTAACCTCTGGTACTACTATTCAATTCTCTTCTCTGAGATCAACGTTTTTGGCTTCCACATATGAGAACATGCAGCATTTGTCTTCATATGATTGAATAAGACTTAACACAATTTCCTTTACTTCTATCCATTTGGCACAAATTACAAAATTTCCTTCTTTTATCATCTAATAATAGTATTGTATACCATTGTTTTAGTCAGGTTTTTCATCACTGTCACCTGACAAAAACAATTTTAAAGGAGGAAAAGTTTATTTGGAACTCAAGGTTTCAGAGGGTGGTCTTAGTCCATAGGTGGCTGGCTCCATTGTTTTGGGTTCAAGGTGAGGTAAGGACATCATGGTAGAAGAGTGTGGTGGAGGGAAGCAGCTCAGAACATGATCACAAGGAGTCTGAGATAGGACTCTGCTAAGGACAAAAATAGAAACCTAAAAGGCATGCCCCTAGAGACCTACCTCTTCAAACCACCCTGTACCTGCCTGTGGTTACCACCCAGTTAATCCATTCAAGTGGATTAATGCACTAATTAGGTCAAGGCTCTCAAAACCCAGTCATTTCACCTCTAAACTTTCTTGCACTGCCTCACACATGAGCTTTTAGGGGACACCTGACATCTAAACTAAAATAACCACATTTTCTTTATATACTCATCTTGATGGAGACTTTGCTTGATTCCATAACTTGGCTACTTGTGAATACTGCAGCAATAAACATCAGAGTGCAGATACATTTTGATTGCTGATTTTATGTTCTTTGGATGTACACCCAGAAGCAGGATAGCTGGACCACATGATATTTTTTTAGGAACGTCCATACTGTTCTCCATGATGGCTGTATTAATTTACAATCCCAATAACAGTGCATGAGAGTTTATTTTCTCCACATCCTCAACAGTATTTATTTTTTATTGACTTGATAATAGCCATTTTAAGTGCAGTGAGATGTATCTCATTGTAGTTTCAATTTGTATTTCCTTGATGGCTAGTAATTGAACATTCCATCAGATACTTGTTATTTGCTCATATATAGGTCATCTCTTTATTCTGTTGATCATTTTTTGTGCACAAGATTTTTAGTTCGATATAATTCCATTTGTTTATTTTTGCTTTTGTTGCCTCTTCTTTGGGGGTCTAACAACAACAAAAAATCATCCCTTACATGTCTCAAAGTGTTTTCTTTTAGTGGTCTCATAGTTTCAGGTCTTACATTTAGGTCTTTGATCCAGTTTGTGTTCATTTTTGCATATGGTATAGAAACGGGGGTATAAGGGTATACTTTCAGTCTTCTACATATAGATATCCTGTTTTTCAAGGATATTTTATTGAAAAGGCTGTTTTTTCTTCAATATGTGTTTTTGGTGCTTTGTTGAAAATCAGTTAGCTATAGATACATGGATTTATTCTTGGGTTTCCTATTCTGTTTCATTTCTCTGTGTGGTTTTGAAGGCAGTAGTACCATGCTGTTTCTCTCACTACAGCCCTGTAGTGTGTCTTGAGATCAGATATTGTGATGCTTCCAGCTTTGTTCTTTTTGTTCAAGATTGTCTGAGCTATTTGGGAGGTTTTGTGGTTCCATATATATTTTAGTATTGTTATTCTGTTTCTGAATGTCATTAGTGTTTTGATGAGGACTGCCATTAAGCAATACCAATTTGTGTTTTTACATGGGTATCATCATTTTTCTTATCATTGAACCATATCCTTGAGATTTCACACGTGGAGAAGTAATCTTGGGATTTCCTACAGGTAAGGCTTTGGTATTTAATGACAGAAGAAATTTATTTAATTATTTATATGGTTTTGGAAACAAATTAACAATTTTCATTCTTAAGAAATGACAAAAACATTTTAATTTTTCTATTTTAAAAACACTGAAATAAACAGATGTTTATGAAATCGTACTTTCTGTGAATTACTTTCCTGACTGGAATTTCAATTTAGAGTACAAAAAAAAAAATTCCCAAATGAAAAAAAAAAAAAAAAAAAGTCAAGATTATGGTGGAGAAGAACAAGCAAAAAAAAAAAAAAAAAAAAAAAAAAAATCCATGGTGCTTTTTTATAAAAAAAAATTTAAATTATTTTTTAATTGATGGACCTTTATTTTATTCATTTATTTGTATGTGGTACTGGGAATTGAACCTATTGCCTCACACATGTGGGGCAAGTGCTCTACCACTGAGCCACAACCCCAGCCCTTTTTTTTTTTTTTTAAGCATTACATGAGGACAGGAAAAGAGGGGTTTCTTTGAAGTTGAAAAAAGTTAGTAAAGGTCCAAGGTTATAAGAAGAAAATAGGAAGCATTATAATATTTGAGTAGACGATGAATATGTGCTGGAAAGCCATGGTCAGGAAAGGGGGTATAATTGTGTGTCTATACACACACACATACACACACACACACACACACACACACACACAAATATAACTTCTAACCCTATTTCTTAAGAGGTCAAGAAACAATGACCAACCCAGCATTAATAACCATTCATAGAACCCAGATTGTGGTCTTTAAGACAATTAAAAAATTTTAACAAAGGGATTTCTTGAAAAATTGACTGGGGATGGGAAATGCACACAATGAACCTGGAACATTTTGGTATGCAAGATAACAAGGAAGCTATGAAAGACAATGAGCTCAAAAGCCAATCCAAAAAGATTTATGCTGACCAAAGATGGAAGAACTTGAGCTGTAATGAAGACAAAAATTACATATTAAAACCTATCAAATGCATTTAAATCCATGAGTTCCTAATTTCTATATCTTTATCTTTCTGGTATCTCTCTATATCAAATGAGAGGAATATCAATAATTTGTGCTCCAAGTCTATTTAACCTCTGTCCCTGGTGATCAAACTGTAGATGAGGGGAAGTATTTCCTTAAAAATCATTCCAATTAATAAATGAAAACAAAAGAATAGAGTTGAAATATCATCATTTTGGAAGCCCTAGTGAATTAAAGGATCTAGGCATTAAGTATCAAAGACTGCTAGAACCAAAAAAGGGAAACCCAGATATAATATGCCTCTTGATGAACAAATATACCACCACTATAACCTTCCCAAAAGTGTTAAACTTGAGTCTAATCCAGCTACAATTTTGAAAGAAGAGACACATTTTATACTGAAGCACAAGTATGACCTCAGAAAAATCCAGACTGTAGGAAATAACAGGTCAAAAGTTTAGTTTCCTCAAATTAGCTAGTTATAAGAATAGGGAAAAGATTTAAAGAAATTTAAAGATGTCACTTTTAAGAAATGGGAAGCTTACACTACTGTATCTAGGGATCCAAACTAGGGTAAAAAATAATACAGGGATAATGCAAGGAAGAGAGCTCTAAAAGCCACAAGGGTTGTTGTTTTTTTTTTTTTTTTTTGGAAGGAGAGAACTGTGGTTGGTATTGGATGACTTGGAGGCAACTGGAGGGGCTGGATGAAACTTTTGCTTGATCTGTGAAGTGGGTCATGGGATTATGAAAGGGAAAAGATCAGAACAAAATTGGCTAATTTGCAAGCAAGAATAATAAAGAGTTTATCAATTTAGAGACTTAAAGGATTAAAAAGAGAACAGCTTCTCAAATCTAAAATTAAAAGGTAGGGTTGAGGAATTCTTTGAATATAACCTAACTTTATATCTCAAAGGACTAGGAAAAAAAGAACAAAGCAGAAAATTAGCCGAAAGAAGAAAACAATAAGGATCAGAACAGAAAACAGAGACAAAAAAAAAAAAAAAAAAAAAAAAAAAAAACTATAGAAGAAAATCAACAAAAACAAGAGCTGGGTTTTTGAAAAAGTAAACAAAATAAACAAACCTTTAGGTAAACTATGAAACAAAAAACAAATAAATAAGATCAGAAAAGAATATCAAAGGCTAATAAAATGACCTTAAAGTAAAGATCAAATAGAGAGTATTATCACAATGATTGTTAAATTTTCTTAAAATATTAAGTTTTTCTTTTTTTCCTTTCTGGTAAATCCTTTCAATTGGACAAAGTAGCTCAAGAAAAACAGACAACATGTGTGGTTCTCCTTCCGGTGTGTGATGAACATGAGGTCCTTGCATTTATATTAGATGTGGGATGTGAAACCAGAAAGCCAATCAACATAAAAGGGATAATAAGCAGGAAACATTTCTGAGAGAATTTTGTCATACACAGAACCCCAAGCTTAGAACAAAAGAGACTGATTGATCTGTAAAGAGCCATGTAAGCTCTCAGACTTTTACCAGATGAAACTGGCTGAGAAAGCTCCTCAACCCTCCAGGAGGGCATATTCTCCAGTGCTCTGTCAAGTCATGGTCAAGAGTGACAATGGAGAATACAGGACCTTTCCGGGCATTAAGCCAAGGAGCAAGGAGAGCAGTGTCCTGGGAAGGTCCTCCCAGAGGAAAGAGCACATTAAACCCAGGAACATGAGACTGCATGATGTACTCAGCAGGACTGGCACTGCTGTTGTTAGGCAGATTTGTGTGTCTCATGTTTTGTGCTTTCTTGAGACAGTGTTCTGAGGTGCTCTTCCCCATTGTCCTTTGGGAGCATGAAGAGCAGATACCTTGTTTTAAGTTTCCAAGTCTTCAGATCAAGAGCCATGTCTGAACCTAATGTAGAAACTCTTTGTATTACTGAGGCCCTGGACTTGAGCCTCAGTGGATGGAAGTGCTAGCCCTCTCCCCAGAACCACCAGGGGAGAGGCTGGGTGCACTCTGTGCTGAGAAGGAACAGGAAAATTAATATTTGGTATTTAGCAGGGCAGACCCTCAAATATGGTGTTACTAATAACCAGCTTCAGGTATTCTATTTTGTAGGATGATTGTAGTTCCTGACTATCAAGACTTAGAGGTGATCATGAGATTTTCATTAGTCAATGAAATGTGAGTGGAAGTGGTGTGTGCTACTTCTAGGATGAAAATTCTAAAAGTGGTTTGTGCTTTTCTATAGTTACTGGAAATGTTTCAATACACTGTAATAATACTTCCTCAACTGAAGACACACAAAAAAGAAATTATTTATAAAAACATGTTGAAGGACAATATAACATCGCCTACATCTACAGAGAGTCTTTTAACCCTTTGGGGGCACTAGAAACATGGATTCCTTTAATCTGACCTAAGACTTGAGATGATCTGTCTACCCGGTTGATCTGAAGTTTGGTTCAGTCATACTTTCCTTACAGCAGTCATTCAGGGTCCCATCCTTGGCTCTCTGGGACTCTCTGATTGTTGCCCCATAGCTCTGGGATGTTGATACTCACTCAGCCTTTCAGCTGCCACTTCTAGACTACCAAGTCCCCAGAAAAAAGGAGGTGCCATGTACAGTGCTAAAGTTTCATCATTCTTTCTAAGATTCTCAGCCTAGCAATTTCTGATTTTTTATTTGCTAAAAGGAAGGCATTTTTAGTGGGGGTATTAGAATAAATTATCTGATCTTCCATTATTGTTAGCTGATGTCTAATCTTATTCTTTGTATTTGAAGGCTGTCTTGGAGTCACTTAGCCTGTTTTCAGGCCCTAATTACATTTGGTTTCCTTAATGTTATAATATGCTGCACTATTTACTCTGGTAAAACTTTTCCAATCTGTCATGTTTTCCCTTTTAACCCTGTCTGAAAACGGAAATTTCAAGTGTAGTTTCATCGATCTGACTGAGACATGGTAGATTTTATACTTAATTTTATTGTTCTCTATTCTTGCAAATATCTTCAACAAGTTAGATTTAAATAGAAAGAAAAATGGTAAGGCACACAAAAAAATGAGCACAAGACATAAATTTAAAAAATGGAAATGTTGACCTTATTTTAGGAGAATAGGATCGCAAATCACACAAATAAGAAATGTGCAAAACAGATGGAAAATTCAAAAGGTCACTGATAATATTTCAGACATTACTCAATATAATGTTTATCTGAGTAACTTTCTAAGTGCATCAATTTTCTCTTACCTTTTAAAAGAGAATAGGGAGTTTCTAATAATACTTTATTTATCTGTGAATAACCTAAAGAAATGACTCATTATCTGTTATCATACAATTATGGTCTAAATTTTAGTCTAGATTGCCCAACACTTCTATAAGCTGTTTTAGTTTGTACCTGAAGTTAGTAGTTCAAGGCCAGCTCTCCCGATGTCAGAACCTCCAATGATTTTGTACGCATCTAATTGTCTATATTAAATTCTCAATTCACCTACAGCAATTTCTTTTTCCTGAATCAAACACTGACTGATGAAGTCATTTTTCCTGTGAGTTTACTTTTATGTTTATTTAAAAGCTGTGGCAGAATTCCAATCCTTTGCCTGCCAAGATCAGTACTCTCTTCTTCAGGAACCTCCTCCCTATTTCATCTATGAGGTTGGAACACCTGTTGTCATATTCATACATCCATGACCACTTTTAATCATCCCAGGGCTCGTCAGCTGACCTAAAGTGATTCAGTCAAAGCATTTCTCTGGAATTTCTAGACTTGAATCTGGAGAACCAGTCTCAAACCTTCTCTGTTAGTAAAGCTGTGAGATAAAAGACTTAGGGGCTACCAGCAGCTGTTTATTTCCTACCCTGTAGAGGAAGATGTTTTGATAGTATAGAGCTGACATCTCAAGAACAAAAGAATAGTGGGTAGAAGCCTCTTTGTCTTTCAATTTGAGGAAGCTGTTTTTGCTCTTTTCACACACTGTGGATTCAGTAGTTGTGTTTCTCTCACTTGCATGAAAGAAAAGTCTTGAATAAGAAAAAATAGCCTGTGTGAAACCATGGCAATGGCTAGTCTGCAGCTGGCCAATATGGATACAAGTGCTTCAGGAAAAAGAGTTTACATTTATAGCAGTTACTACAGTGAGCAGTCAAGACATTAGGGCTAATACTGCAAATATAAGTTAGAACAAATGAACATTCTCTGCTGCTTATTCCATTGCATTTTTTGTTGACAAATGCTTTATGATTGAAGGGTGGTGAAATTTACAGGGTTAAATTTGGATAGATAATACATATGGTGTGGTAAATGAGATCTGAAGTTACCCTCTTTTCAAATTATGAAAAGAGGATGGATAAAATAAAAACCACAAACTAAGGCAAACCAAGCTAGGGCAAAAAATCAAGTTTGGTATTTTCATAGAGCAAAAGGAGAATAGAAACTCCCAGCAGAGGTGAAGGCTGAAACCACAGTGAGGCTCAGATGAGTTACGGGCAGCTGGGGTCTGGTTCTTGAGGAGTAACAGGGCTGGGGGCCAAGAACTGGAATGAGAATTCTTGTTTAGTTAAAGGACTCTGAATCACAGTTGTGCTTGCTACAACCTGGGACCTAAGCAGTTATGCGCCTAGAAAGGAGGAAAGATAAAGATGTGCGTTTACAGTGTGATAACTTCTGTTTTTCAACTGTGGTCCTGAATCATGCTTGAAGGAGGCAACTATAATGTGAGAGAGAATAAGAGAGGGAACAAATTATCTAAACAACAACAAAATCTTCCTGTTACTACCATGAAGCCCAAATTCCAACTCACATCTAAATTAAATGCTAAGATCAGCTTCCTAATAAAAGCAGCAATTACAATGTGCGTTGTATTCAATAACTTACATTAAATAACTTACTTCATAGAACAATGATATCAAGTTTTTAAGAGAAACAAAAAACATAATTACATCAAATATGAGCAAGAAATCATAAACCAAAGTATTATGGTTTGGTTATGTGGTATCCTCCTTAAGCTCATGTGTGAGACAGTACAAGAACATTCAGAGGTGAAATGATTAGATTTTGAGAGCTGTATCCTAAACAGTAGATTAGTCCCTTTGCATGAATGAGCTAGGTGGTAACTATAGGCAGGTATGTAGTGGTACCCACTCCTCCACAGAAAATCTGAACTAATCTTCTCCAGAAATCTTCACCATGGCTGATTTTAGGATTGTCAGCAAAAGAGTCTCTACAAAAATGGTTCAATGTAGATAAACTTCCTATGTTCCTGTTGCTCTATTTCTCAGCCACTGACCTGGAAGAAATCAGTACTCCAGGTGCTGAACACCCCTTTACCTGTTTTTCACAAACATGTATCCAATATAGTAGTTTGTAGAAGTGTGTTTGCAAATGTAAAGTGTGATAATAAAAAGGACAAATTCTTTAACAAGGCCTCTGGCCTTGAGCTGGAGCTTCACAGAGATGTCTACATTTCTAAGTTAAGAGAAGTTACTAACTGGGCTCCATGGTAACAGCTGGCAGGGGGGAGGAAAGAAGGGGGAGAAGAAGCTCTCTCCTTCTCAGGTGTTGTCCTTGAAGAGTTAACTTGCCCAGAACAGTGAAAGAAAAAGCTGCATTTATGTGAACTTCTGTAAACCATGAACTTCTGAGGCCCTCCCCTTACATGCTGGGTATAAAGTTCTGAAACTACCTGAACTCAGGGTTCAGGGGATGAACTGATTACAGTGAGAGCCAGGCATGGTGGTGCATGCCTGTAATCCCAGCACTTGGGAGGCTGAGGCAGGAGGATCACAAGTTCAAAGTCAGCCTCAGCAATGGCGAGGCACTTAGCAACTCAGTGAGACCCTGTCTCTAATAAAATACAAAAAGGGCTGGAGATGTGGCCCATGGTTGAGTGCCCCTGAGTTCAATCCCCAGTACAAAAAAAAAAAATGATTACAGCGAGAGCTGTACCTTCTGAACCAGCTGCAGCCACCAAATAAAACTGTTTCCTGTTATCTTTGGTGCCGTGCCTTGCCTTGTCTGTCCCTACCACAGATAAAATGCGGCTAGAGGAAGCAGGTCGCTAGGGGTATGACTTCGGGGTTTGTATTTTGTCCCTGGTGAGCAGAGTTCTTCCTTTGCTTCCTGTCATGAACTGACATATTGGTCTGCTTCACCTTGGCCCAGAGCAATGGAGCTGGCCGACCATGGGCTGAATATCTGAAACTGTGAGCCAAAGTGAACTTTTCCTCCTCTAAGTTGTTCCATTGTGTCTTTTAATCACAGTGATGAAAAGTTGATTAAAACTCAAAGACACAAAAAAGGCATCAATATTTCTGTATTAGATTTTCCAAAAAAATGAAAATAATGGAAAGAATAGCAGAGAATTAATATCTGAAAAGACAATTGTGATTTTGAGAATTGAAGAAAATTGAATGCTGAATAGAATGGAGGCTCAATAAAGATAAATTCATGTATGCTGCCTGTCGCGGCCAGCCACAACGCCGCGGGAGGAAAACTCTCGGAGGCAGAGTAAAGATACTACTACTTTTACTTCTACTTTCTTAGAGAGAGCTTAGAGAGAGAAAGAAAGATTTTTCTTCTTCTTAGAAAGAGCTTAGAGAGAAAGATTAGAGATAGCTTTTTCTTCTTCTTCTTCTTCTTAGAGCTTAGAGAGAAAGAGAGAGAGCTTGAAAGAGAGAGATTTCTTCTTCAGAGAGAGAGAGAGCTTAGCTTTTAGAGCTTCTTTCTTCTTTCTTCCTCGGGAGCCTCGGCCTGACTCTGACCAGCAATTACTTCTTCTATCTGGTTTCTCTTCTGTAACCGCTCTGCCTACGTTCTGGCCGCTCTGATTCTTTTCTTCTTCTCCGACCCAAACTCTTCTTCTGACCGACCGAGCGACTGCATGACTGACTGAATGAATTCATTCTTCTCCCCACTCAGACTGCTTTCACCCAGTTATATACCTTTAGCTTTGCGGGTGCCTCACGTGCATTTACAGGTGTGTCACATACATACTTATTATCAGGTGGAACTTATGGCTTCCAGCTGACCACAATAGCCATCTCCCTAATTGGGGCTCCTTCAAATTCATACCTAAGCACACCTTAGTGAAAATGGAGATCACCAAAGAGAAAGAGAATAATTTAAGAATTAACTTAGAGTAAAAACAGATTATCTATAAAGGAAAGACAGAGGTAAACAGCTTCTTACCAACAGTGACACAGGCTAGAAAACAATGGAATGATATTCTCAAAGTATTTAGAGAAAGAAGTATTGACCAAAATATTATGTCTAACCAAACTATCACTCCAATGTGTGACAAAGCAAATACTAAGAGGGTTTTCCAACCATCATCACTCACTAAAATGATTATTAGAGAATTATTTCATCAAGATTAAAAGTGAACTCAAATGGAAGGTGAGATCCAGAAAACAAGGCTGAATACAGTAACTGATAAAATATATCAGCAAGTAACTATAAGTAACTGACTATCCAAGTGTTGTGGCATTTTCTATAAAGCCCTCTCCTTTTTCATGAAAGATATCATGGTGTTGAAAGAGTTAACTTTGACTTCTACTTGCTGTTCAGTTCTTTATTCACATATATGGCCACCAGGTATTGCTATTTCAATTATTTAGATCCAGACTAACTCTGTACATTTATCTTTTCTTGAAAAGAGTAACACAAACCTTTTTCTATAAGTACTTAATTTCTAGTTAATAAGCTTTAAGAGTCTTTTTTGTGATTAAAAATAAAATTCTCTTACTTTTAAAGCAGATATAAATCCCTTAGAGCAGAAAAAGTCTTTCATCCAGCCTTGCCTCCCTCTTTTCCCTGCTTCAAGATTTTATAAACAACTGCTATAAAAAATAAAACAATAGTGCTTTGGAATCCCTGATAGAAAGAGTTGACTTTTATCAAACAAGTTCAAACAGTATACAGAAAGAATGACTAAGTTAGAGATATGGTGTAAAAATTATAACATACGCAGATAGTTACATACAGTTCTTGTAAACTTTCCATCTGTACGAAACATGTATGTCTGATATGTAATCAGTAAATGATTCAGCCTCTTTCCTAAGTTTTATGATGTAAAAGAATGTGTAATGCCAAGAAATATTGCTTATATACTTGTACAAACTGAAAATAAACCAGCAGAAGATTCCACAGCCTGACTCATGTGTCAGTGTGTTTATTTTCCCCATCGCTGCTTCTCTGCCTCCGTACTTCGCTGAGCGCTCGCGTTGTACCCCCTGACTGGGGCTGGCCCCCAGCATCCAAGTAATCACAAATTTTTGTTAAGCTAAAATTAAAATTCTTAAAATAATAACAAAATCAGGGAGGTGGAGGGCAATTTTCAGTGAGTCATTCAACCATGTTGAGATTTTTGTTGTGGTTAGAAAAGGAGATAAACACTCATTGATCATGAAATTTATTAGAAAAATGTCAAGCTAAAGATTGTGTTGGCTATCTTCGGTATGCCCCTTAGATCCATTTTTCCCTTTGGGCTTCTAGATGTGCCCATGGAGCCCACATTAGAAGATCAGCAGAAGGCAGGAGCCCACATTAGAAGATCAGCAGAAGGCAGGAGCCCACATTAGAAGATCAGTGGTGGACACAGCTCCTCTGTCTCAGACTTGTCCTGGTTCTGGAACTCATCTTCCCTTCTCCCTGCAGACCTTGAAGGTGGTGACACCTCTGCTGTAGCTTCTGCTGGGGTACAGCATTGTCCTAATGGCTTACCTACAAGCTGCTGCCTACATCTTTATAAATAATCTTTTTACTGAAATTTCTTCAAATTCAGATGTTTAAATTTGAGTGTGCTATCTGGTATCTGACATATATAAACATATACATATATTTTAAATTGTAAACAATAAAATAACAAAAAATGCAATCTATGGCTCTGAACCCTAAAAAAGAGAGAGAGGGAGGGAGGGAGGGAGGGAGGGGGAGGGAGAGAGAGAGAGAGAGAGAGAGAGAGAGAGAGAGAGGAGATTGATTCAGCATAGTGTTGGAAAGTTCTAGCCAGAACCACTGGTCAAGAGAAGGAGATAAAGGGCACCTAGGCTGTAAAATAAGAAGATGAACAGTCTCTGTTTGCAGAGAACATGATATTATTTCTATGAAATTCAAAACAATCCACAAAAACCTATAAACAAATCAATCAGGAAAGCTGCAGAATATAAAGTCAACACACAGAAATCTGGAGAATTTCAATACACTAACAACAAACTGTTTGAAAATAGTAAACAAGAAAACAATCATGTATATGTTGGCTAAAAAAGGAAAAATACTTAGAAATAAATTTAAGGAGGCAAAGATCAGCACACTGAAAACCATAAAACATTGGTGAAAGAAGCTGAAAAAGACAGAAATAAATTGAAACATATCCTGTATTCATGGATTAGAAAAATTAATGTTGTTAAAATACTCATACTATCCAAACTAATTTGCAGATTTAATGCAATCCCTATCAAAATTCTGATGACATTTTCACAGAAATATTTTTTTTCTTTTCTTTCTTTCTTTCTTTCTTTCTTTTTTTTTTTTTTGTTTGTTTGTACTGGGGATTGAACTCAGGGACACTCGACCACTGGGCCACATCCCTAGCCATTTTTTTGTACTTTATTTGAGACAGGGTCTCAATGAGTTGCTAAGTGCCTCGCCATTGCTGAGCTGAGGCTGTCTTTGAACTTGCGATCCTCTTTCCTCAGCCTCCCAAGTGGTGGGATTACAGGCGTGCACCACCATGCCCAGCTAGAAATATTTTTTAAGATCCTAAAATTAGCGCAGAGACATAAAAGACCAAGAGTAGTAAAAACAATCTTGAAAAAAATGAACAAAGCTGGAGGCATTAAACTACCTGATTTCAAAATATACTACAAAGCTGTAGGCACCCAAATAGCATGATACTGGCACAAAACCAGATGAACAGACCAATGGAAGAGAATAGAGAGCTCAGAAATAAACCCAGGCACTTAGAGACAACTCATTTTTGACAAAGATGGTAAGAACACTTAATGGAAGAAGGACAATCTCTGTGTTAAGTGGTGTTGGGACAGCAGATACCATATGAAGAAGAATGCAATTGTACCCTTATCTCACACAAAAATCCACTCAAAATAGTTAAGGACTTAAACATAAGACCTAAAACCATAAAACTCTTAGCAGAAAACATAGTGGAAAATCTCCAATAAAATGGTTCAGGCAATTATTTTTTATATATATAATCCCCAAGGTGTAATAAGCTAAGCACAGAAAGACAGTTATTTCCTGATCTCTTTTATACATGGAATCTAAGAAGTCTGGACCCAGAAGCAGGGAAGAGAATGGTTGTTACCAAGAATTGGAAGGAAGAGGGTTGGAGAGATGTTGGTCACAGGGTACACAATTTTGGTAACAGATAGGGAGGAGTAAGTTCAAGAGCTCTATTTTACAACACAGTGACTATAGTTAATAATAACATATTGCATTCTTGACAATTGGTAACAGTACATTTTAAATGATTTCAACACAAAAAATAAGTATGTGAGATAATATATAAAATGATTATTTTGATTTAGCCATTCTGTGATGTATAAATACCTGATAAATATGTGCGTCTTTTGTTGCTTAAAAATAAATAGTTGCAATAAAGGCGAACACAGACACTTCATGAATCTGATGGTAGGCAGTGAAAATATCATACATAAAAGGATAATAAAGACCAAACAATCTGATAGAAACAATTCTAAATATGTCAGTATTTCAATATATGTTCATATAAGAAATTACATAATCAAAACACCAAATCTGATAAAGTAAGATAATAAAAATAAAAAGCTAATTATATGCAATAAAATAAAGTCCTATTATATACAAGATAGATAAACCTGAAATAAAACCACAGATGGAGGCTAAAAATAAGAGAAATGTAGATAAAAATATGGAGTATAAAAGTAAACCTTCATAGGGTAAAGTGAGAAGCTCAACAGTTATAAAAGAAAAGGATGCCAGGTAACTGTAAGTCATAAACCTTTGTGTACCTAATTATAGTTCATTCTAATACATTTTGCAGATTAATCTAAAGTGTGTATAATAAGAGGGTGACATACACTGTTCTCAAGTATACATAAGACATTTACAGAAATAAACCATCTCTTTTCTTTACAGTGGGATGGGAAATAGCAATAGGAATGAATGGACTACCGACTCAAAAAACAGTGCTGAGTGAAGAAGTTGGTGAAAGTGTGTGTTTTCCACACACAATGAGTATAGAATGAAGCAAAACTAATAAAATGGTGGAAGTCAGGGCAATGGCTCTGTCTGAGGGTATGCACATCAGAGTACAGAGGAAAGTTTGGGATAATGTTAATATTCTGTTTCTTCCCTAGGATGCTGGTTGTGAAAATTTGATTGAAACTTGTATTTGTGCATTTTCTATATTTATTATTCTTTAGTAAAAAGGTTATTAAAATAGCTTAACCCTGTACCAAGCCCTGATAGATGTCTCAATACACATCTCTGAACAACATGTTTAAAAGAGATAGGAATAAAAATACTGTTATCAGGTGGAAAAATAAAAAGAAGGATTATAATAGAAAGATAGTAGAACTTTTAAGCTGTGATGATAAATAGCATAAAATAAAGACACACCTATGGTTTTCCTTAAAAATTCATCTAATTTTGGATAGATAGACAAATATAATGCTGCAGAGTGAAAATGGTTTATAAAGAATTTTATTCATGCCTTGCTGGTTTACTTTATTACTTTCTATAACTCTAACATGGATAGAGGTGGTGGAGAGAAGGTAACATAAATGATTGGTTGACTTTGGAAAATTATTTGAAAGCCAACCCACGTGGAGTTTTACTCATCCCCATTTTTTTAAGTGGTCCACACCTTACCTTACTGTACCACATCCTTATGTCCCTAACACAGAAGCCCTTTCTGCAGGCAGCACGATATTTTTTAGTTTAGTCTTTTAAATGACAAAAAAATGGACAACTTAGACAAAATCAAGTTCAAATAGTTATATTTATGTGGGTACGCATGCAAGTAACATGTTAGGAGCAAGAGAGAAAGAGATATAAAAGATACGGTCTAAAATTTAAAGCTTTCATTTGTTGGTGTTATGGGCTGGATGCCTGTTTCTCCCCCAAATTCTTATGTTGAAGTCCTAATGCCCTGTGTAAGTGTATTTGGAGGTGGGGCGTTTGGAAGACACATAAAGTTAGGTGAAGTAAGGAGGATGGGGGTCTCATGATGAGACTAGTACCCTAATAGTCCTTGTGTTTTCCTCCCCTGCTTCACCCCCAGGCACCAGGGAAAGTTCACTTAGCACACAGCGAGGAGGTAACTGTCCACAAAACCAGGAAGAGAGCCCTGCCAGAAACAAAATCAGCCAGAACTTTGATCTTCCTAAGCCCCAGAATAGTGAGAAAATAAGTTTCTATTGTCTAAGTCACCCAGTCTTTAGTGTGTTGCTATGGTAGTCCACACCAACTAAAGCAACTGGACTCATGTAGACAAAGCTGAAAATCTAGAGTCAGAAAAAGATGTTCTCGTGCTCCCAGAGGCTTGCCAAATTCCAATGAATTGAATGGACAAATTCTGGAAATGAAATTGCAAGCATGGGTGATATAGATTTGTAAATATTTTTGATAAATAGAATAACTAATACTCAAATGCATTAGTTACAGACCGGTGGTCTATTCTACTTTGGGCTGAATGCCACTCAATGCTGACTTCTGTATACTTAAGATAAATAATTTTCATGTGCAAAAGATGACATTTGATAGATTGGAGAAATGTGGAACACAAAAAATTTAATTTTTTTCAGCAGTTAGAACTCAGTTGGTAAGGAATGACAAATAACTTTTAAATATCCATAGGCAAATGATCTAAACTGTAAAGTTTTATCTTTGAGACCTATCTTTGCAAATTAGTTTAAAATGACTACTTTATTTAAATAGCTTCTTTAAAGAAGATACCTAAGCATGTTAAAGTTGTTAATTTGTTAATTCTGAGTATGTTAATGTGCAGAGAAACCCTTAGAAAACCAAATTTTGTTTTCAAAGTAGTACTAAAGAGCACCACCCACAGAGTGAGCCTTGGATAGTGTCTACTCTAATGAGATGTGTAACACCAGGGTAAACATCCTCTTCAAACTGCAGTTTTCTTCTCAGAAATAAAAATAGTACTCATTATTTAAATTGTAAATAATTGATGCATATAAAGCACTTATTACTGTTTCTGATGTTATCATCATCCCCATCCCCATCATATACAAAAGACCTGGTCTACTTGTAGATTCTCCACTCTGAGCGAGATGTTTACATATACTCACATTTAAATATATATATAAAATAAAATCCCTGAGACCAACTCACCTCTTGAAGATACCTGAAGGTATCTTTTCCATTAGAGTTACTTTGCTTGATTGGTTTGATGAAATTTATCTTGCTATCTAAGGCATGACCATCTCCATTTTCCCTCCAATGTGAACTCTCTGAGCAGGTACCAGATATTTACCAGGTAATTGTATTTAACAAAGATTCCTTGGAAGGATAACCTATCCTGGACCATGGTTCCTCCTGGGGCTCTGTTTGCTCCTGTTTAGATAACCATGGCCAGCTGTGTTTCAGGAACAAACTATGCCAAGAATGGTTCCTTCTGTCTGATGACTCAGTTTATTGCATTGGCTTCAGAATACACATTCCAATATAGGTACAGGATGTAGGGAAAAGGGGCATTTATTGCTGCATCGACACCCAGATACACACAAGGCTTGGGAGGGCTTTTTCTTATTGTTTGGTTTTCATTGTAATTTTTTTTAAAATTACAACCTAACAAAATGTAGAGAATGCTTACATCATAATCAATGAATTTTCAAAACATGCATACATCTGTGTAACCAGCATGCAAGGATAGGAAATTGAACATTCCAGCACCCTCAGTTACCTTCTCATTACTTGCCCCAAATAAAATACTGTTATGGTTTGGATGTGAGTTATCCCCCAAAAGTGCATGTGTGAGACAATGCAAGAAGGTTCAGAGGAGAAACGATTGGGTTGTGAAAGTCTTAACCCAATCAGTGAATTAATCTCCTGATAGGGATTATCTGAGTGGTAACTGAAGGAGGATAGAGTGTGGCTGTAGGAGGTAGGCTTTGGGGCTGTGGCTTTGGGGTATATATTTATATCTTGCAACTGGATATCTCTCTCTGCTTTTTGACCATCATATGAGCTGCTTCCCTCTCCATCCATGATGTCCTGCCTCACTCTGAGACCCAAGGAATGGAGCCTGCTCTTGAGCCCCAAGGAATGGAGCCTGCTCTTTATGGACTGAGACTTCCAAAACTGTGAACCCCAAAATAAACTTTTCCTCTCCAAAATTGTTCTAGTCAGATCTTTTAGTCGAAGTGGTGGAAGAGCTGACTAAACAAATTACCCTCTCTTCTAACAGAATAGTTTTGCTTGTTTTTGATATTAGTATAAATGGAATCATATGGTATGTGTTATATGTAATTATTCAGTATTCCTTTGAACATTAGTATGTTTGTGAATTTCATCTAAATGTTCACATGAACATATTTATAGTTTTCCATGTCATTGCTATGCACTGTTCCAGTGTGTGAATATAGCAAAAATGTGTTCATTCTTTCCTTAATGGCCGATTTGGAGAGCTTCTTGTTTTGTGTTTTCACAATCAGTACTATTAAGAATGTTCTTGCACATCTCTTTTGGAGTACACATGAATGCATTTCTCTTCTGTCTGTGTGTCTATGTGGAACAGCTGGGTCACAGCTGTAACATGTGGCACTTTAGCTGATACCACCAGACCGTGTTCTAAAGCTGCTCCAATTCACACTCCCACTTAGTGAATGGATGCTCCAGTTGCTATATTCTTTATTTTTATTTTCACATTAATATACAACCATTTAAACTTTTGTGGATATGTATATCTCAAAGTCCTTTAAGTGCTGAATAATGATTGTGTTCACTTTCATTAGTCGCTTGGATATCCTCCATGTAGGATGGCCCCTATCTACCTTTAATTCAGAGACCTTGTTAAAGTCATATTTTAATATTTTTAAAGATTCTACTGAATATTTCTTATGCCTTTTATGGGTAATAGTTTTATTTTCTCATTGTAAAACTTTTAGTTTTATTTATTTATTTTTACAAGGTCTTGAACCCAGGGGTGCTTAACCACTGAGCCACATCCCCAGCCCTTTTTTATTTTTTATTTTGAGACATGGTCTTGCTAAGTTGTGTAGGGACTTGGTAAGTTGCTGAGGCTGGCCTCAAACTTGCAATTCTCTTGCCTCAACCTCCTGAGCAGCCTGGATTACAGGTGTGCACCACCTTAACCAGCTCATTGTAAAATTTTTTGTGTAAGTTAAGCTTCTCTCCACATTTCATAAGTACATACCTTATTGCAATTCCTCTTATCTACCATAATAGCCTAAATCTTGTGAAATGGCATGAGGTGCATAGGTAAATAGAGAAAAAATAAAAATTGCCATAAATTCAAGAAACTTATTTTTCTAAATTTGAATTATTTTTCATTTATACTACATATTCACAATCACCAAAACATTTCCAGATAGCACCAGTTTGTGTTGAATCTTACTACAATGACATTGTTTAGGTCTTGAATAATTAACAAATCACATAAAATTAATAAATATTGCATTGGAAATCTAGGGAGCTGAAAGAACAATGTGCTAAGACAAAAGTGAACATGGCATCACCAGGTAGCTCTTTCTTATGGAGAAGAAAACTAGAGTTTGCTGCATATCATGACAGAGCAGCTTATATTGCTTGGACTAACCTGCTAACAAAATTTATAAGAACTGGAGAAAATCCAAGCAAACAACAACAACAACAACAACAAAATGATAAAGGCACTGGAGAATCATTAGAACAGGCAAAAATTGGAAGGAATGCATTCTTGAAAGAGTAAGAGTAAGATCCACATTTTTACAACTTTGCCCTGTGGACACTTTGTATTTTACCATGCTATGAGTGCAATCCAGATAAAATAGTTTCTCTGGATGGAAGATACATAAATAAGAGTTCAACACAAAGCAGCCAGAAATGGAAAGGCAAAAATTGCACAGAGGCAAAATCCACATAAGAAGGAATAAGAGAATCTAAATACAAATTCTTTCCTAATCAGGGATGTCATATTCAAATCTAAGATGCAAGAAGACTAGTAGAAGGCATAGACTGGAAGACTAAATATCACAGCACTAAGCAGATGAAGCAGATGGTTATTCAAGAT
>CM046669.1:33902328-33945782 GCA_025594165.1 Tamias sibiricus
ATTGCAGTTGACTATGAGCCGTGGAGATTTGGCCATTGTCGCCACCCGTAGTCTCACGGGATTTTGTTGCGGATCTCGAGTGACTTGGCCGAAATTGCTGATCGGGTCAGCGCCATTTTAGTGGTGTGTTTGGCGTGTGTTAGTTGTTGTTAGAACCAGAGAGAAAAGTTATCAGAATAAAAAGCTGTTTGTCTCCAGTTTGCTTCTGAAGTTCCTCCCGCGGCTCCGTTGCTCCAAGCGCTTCAGGCGGCAACATGGCACCACCAGCCCGCCACCAGCCACCTCTTTCCTCTTAGAGGAGCTTCCTTTGGGAAGAGGGACTGCTTCCTTCCTAAGTCCTCTGCACCTACTGGAAGTGGGGACTGATGTTTCCATGGAGTTGCCAAGTTCTTCTCTATCTCCAAATGGTGAATCTTCCTGGGTACTCTCCCGGAGAGCTTCATGAAGTGCTGCCCCTGCTCTTCATGCTGATTTTCCACAGCTGCTTTAAACCTTCACCCTGCATTTTCTGACT
The DNA here is from genome assembly GCA_025594165.1 of Tamias sibiricus. Lineage (NCBI taxonomy): Eukaryota > Metazoa > Chordata > Mammalia > Rodentia > Sciuridae > Tamias > Tamias sibiricus. The sequence continues at coordinate 33,902,843 of CM046669.1, forward strand.
ACAGAAAGGCAAGCCTAGTTGGGAGAGTTTGGAACACTGAGTGCTTCCTTCATTTGATTTTCTACAGAGAACTCTTGTGTCTTAATGTTCTGCTTGCATTTAGCCTGGCTGTCAAATCCATTCCTACAAAGAAGCTTTTGCATGTGGTCCAGGTGGTCTCCATTTCTGGACTCACTTTCTGTTGTCCAATTCCCAGTTGCCAACCTCTGGGCACCTTCCCTACGGAGGCAGGCAGGTGTTGTCCTAAGCAGGGTCCTGAGCAGAGGCTGGGCAGACCCATCTTCTATTTACCCAGATCCTCCCCTCTTCTCCCTGTGGGCTCCCGTGAAAGCAGGCCAGTGTCCCCTAACACCCTCTGGGGCACTGAGGTCTCTTTGGGTTTGGACCCCTTGGTATTGGGGGCTTTTGTTTTTTGGGATGACAGCCATTCTCAAATGAGCTATCAACTGTTAAAATGAAAGGTGGGTCCTTTTCTTATTCTTGGAGAGATGAACTTTCTCAGATTTGTATTGATTTCCATCAAATTCAGAGTCTCTGGCTTGCTGACGGTGGTAACATCGGTGGAGGAAGACTTGGGTCTGCATAAGCTCTGCAAGCAGGTAATGCTGTTCTTGAAATTCATGAAATCTTTTTAACTCATGCACAAATCACTGGGCTACCATTTTTGCCTCCTCAAAATGAGTGTGCCATTTTTGCCTCCTTAAAATGAGTGTGTACTGTAGAGACCATTACAGCAGGCCCTGTCACCCTCTGCAGAGCAACACAGGCCTGGTGATGAGATTCAGATACCACCAGGAGCACCTGTCCAACTCTCCAGGAGCTGGAAGTGGTGGGGTGGCAGCCAGTACTGAGGGGCCCTGGGATCTGCCTCTGCTTGCCAGTCCCCAGGTGGGGGCCACATGGAACCCTGTGGATTGTTCTGCTTGGAACCTGAGCAAGAGCCTGGCAACCAGGGAGCATTGTCAGTGGGCCAAGAGAGGGATCCAGGTTCAATAAGGTGGTGTTGCCTATCATCCAACCTCTTCTATTTGAAGGGCATGAGGTACAAATGGATAAGGATGCTTAAGGTCAGAGGTGACCAGCTGTGACTGGCAATTCGGATCCCAGAGAGTGCCAAACAAAACCAAGAGGATGGAAGCTAAGCCAGTCGGCCACATTCTGCACCTGTGGTCCAGTGCAGGAAGGTCAGGGCCTCTGCAGAGGAGGTGTGTGTGCCTTGTCACTGTCTGTGGTTCCTCTGCTTCTCCACATAGACTGTTCCTGCAGCAGCCCAGCAGCGAAGCCGCTGGCACAGGTCACAGGAACCTCTCTTCAGAGTCTTCCTGCTGACTGCTTAGTGTCCTTGGGAGCAGGCAGAGGGAGCTAATCCTCCAGGTACAGGACTCCGGCGCCGAGTGCAGGCAAAGAAAGAGGACGGGCCTTCCAGGGTATCTGGTTCGTGAAGATGTTTGTTTTCCTTGTGATGCGACTTATTCTGAGTGTGATTTATAGTGCATGGACAGATCTTAAGGGCACAGCTCTGAGGGCTTCTAAAAAGCCTTACCAATGCAGTGAGTCCTGTGTCAAGATGAAGGACACCTTTCCTGGTCAGCACAGGCCCTGGTGGAGGCAAGCATGCTCACTGTCCATTCTCAAGACTGGTTTGAGCACTGCTACCCATCAAGCCATGAAAACTTCCAGGGACACTCTTCCACGTTCACGCTCCTGCAATTCACAAAGGTGCATGGACAAGGAGTCTGCTCCTCCTGCCCTCTGTAGAGCACCCTGCACTTGAAGACCGTTTCTGTCTGTCCATTCGCTAACAGCAACTAGATGGCTGCTTCCCTTTTTGTCCACTGTGAATGCAGCTCCCGGGAACACTGTTGTTCAGGTCTCCATCATGGTTTTCTTCCTGTAGGTAAAATGGAGAGTATGTAACAGGCAGTTCAGGACCCCAGGGAAACTCACCTGTAGATTACCCCTGCTCTGAAGTGGCATGAAACTTCTTGGAGTTGTTGCCTTCTATGGTTCTGTTTCACCTCTATGAAGGAGAGTTGGGCCCGGAACATGTGTATGCTCGTCAGCATTTCTTGGTCCTTAAAACTATCAACCTTGGCATGATGGGACAGGTGTTTCTGTAAATTCCTCTTTAACAGTAGAGTACTGCTCATCACGCCACTGGTTGAGAAGTGCTGTAGACCCTACAAGTATCACAGTGAGCTAAGGAGCATGGGTGGAGCTCATGCTCATGCCACAGCTGCCTGAGACAGCCAACCTTACCCTGTCTTGGAGGGTATTTTTTAAAGCTGAATGAATTCTCACATGGTTGGACCTCTGTACAGACTCCAGTTCAGGCAACATAGACATTGGAACCAACTGTCAACACACAGCAGGACTGTGGCATGGCAGGGGTGTCTTCCCTGGCTACATTGTGTGGAGACACAACGTACAGAAGTATTTTAGTTTTTCTTGAGTTAAATGCAACACACCCTGAGATTATGAGTCTGAACTGGAATATTGGTGTCTAAGTGACTTTTCCTGTAACTCCAGTTTTATACCTAGAACTGACACCCCCTGTCTGGCAGGGACACATTTAAGTAGAGTGTTTTCTTTCATTAAAATTCAACTTTGTAAACTTTATGGAAATATGGAATTTTCTTGACCTTCTCCAAGAACTGAATTTGCCTGTCTTAGCTATAGACACGGCCACTTGGGAATGTCAGTGATAGGCAAGACTTGGACTCAACAAGTTCCTGAGACATTCCCTGGAGCTCAACAGCAGCCCGTTTCTCCTGGAAACTTTCCCTCAGACTTAAATAAGTCATTATTTTCTCTAATTCTCAGGATCTCAGAAAACAGATGTCAATGACAAGGACAGCTATCACAATGTAGTTATGGCCACCTCTACGCACGACCTGAGTATTTCTCAGTATCTTCCTTTGAATGTTTATTTGAAGAGATCATTTCCTGGAACCTATCAACCAATTATCTTAACATAAAGAGAAATCATCTTACTTGTTTTATTTCTTCTTTTTTAAAGTATCTGGAAGTGCCTTTACAGGTATATTAGATATACTGTGGAACACATACAACAGGTTGTACTGAAAGCCACAGGCATTGTAATGGATAAACACATCATACAACCAGGAGGCAGAGAAGCACAGTGTGATAACAGCATGCTCTGTTCATGACATCTGGTGTTAAGAATCCAACTTCAGAAAAGTGAAAGGTAAGGGACAACACCTGTTTTCTTCCAGATGCCAGACAAAAATCATTTCTTCTCTTTGCTGCCTTGAAACCACCCAACATGTACAGCTGACTGGGCCCAGTGTGTTTGGCCACTCACTATGGTCTGCAGCCAAGGGTCCCTCTGTGCAAGAGGCATCTGAGGCTGGGCCTGCAAGGGGGACACAGGTTTTAAATCTCAAGGTAACATCATGCTCTCTAGTCATCTATCACAGAGAAGCAGCGTTGTAAAAATGATTTGCCATAGAAGACATGCAACTCCCCCCACAAGCGTGGCCCTGCAGGCTGGTGCTCACTGTGTGGGTGTGGCTGCCTCTCACTGGGTTTCCCTTCTTTTCCTCTGAGCTTGAGCATTTCTTTCCTCAGTTCTCACTCTCAGCTCCTGCCTTTCACAGTTTTGATGTTTGCTTAAACCAACAACGATGTGTGGGGAAGGCCTAGAATATCTCTTGTAATGGAGCTTGGACAATGGGTTTGTTCTCAGAATCCACTCTGAATTCTGAATTGTCACCCTTGCTGTAAGTCCAAATTAAGGCTCCAGAGGAGGACAACTAAGGAAGGAAGCCACTGGATCTGTGCTAAGAGGAGGGACATCTGCCAGTCCTGGCATCTTCGGGTGTCTAAGAGAACTGGGAGGGTGGAAGGTCTAATGCACGTTTCCAGAAGTGTCACATGAAGGCTGGCAATGTAGATGCTGAGTATAGGAGTGGTGTGCTTCCTGTCAGCCCACGATGTTTATGGAATAGAAATGCTTGTACCATTTAGGAATATACATGGGCAAAATGGAGACCCTAAGTGATTGTGATCTGGAGAAAAGACACACTCTCTAAGGAAACATCTCAGAGTGAAGTGAATACAACATATGTTATTTCATTCAGTGAGTCAGATTCCTACAGTAGAGGTAACAGTAAAGTAGTCAATAATTTCAGCTCCAACCTTAGAATGGAAAGTAGAAAACCCCTTGTGCTCTTTTTGTAGAAGGAAGTGAAAAAGAAGTGCCAAGTGATTTTCGCTATCCTGAAGAAGTGCAGTGGCCCCCCATGCAGACTCTGCATCCACTGATTCAACCCATATCAAACCATTCAGAAAAAATCACATCTGTACTAAGCATGAACAGACTTATTCCTGGTAGTTATTCCCTAAACAGTACAATATAACAACTATTTACATAGCATTGTCATTGTATTAGGTATCATAAGTAATATAGAAATCATTTCCACTCTACAGGAGGGTTTTGTAGGTTCTATGCAAATACTACACCTTTTTACATAGGAACTTGGGCATCCTCAGATTTCTGTAACCTCAGGGGGACCTGGAATCAAGTCCCTACAGATATGAATAAAGGACCATAATACCTTCAAAACCATTAAAAAAATCAGCATCACACAGCCCCCAAATTCCAAATCAGCATCCAACTCTAAAATGCATTATTGCAGAGGGCAGCGGAGACGTATGAAAAGGCCATCTGTCTTCTCAGTTTCTGTAGCATCTTAAAGAGATTTCAATCTTAAACACACAATGACAGTGTTTCATCTGAACAACTGACCAAGAGGAGCAATTAAACCTCCTCTTTTTGAAGACATTTCATGGAACATGAAGGTTGTCCAGCATTGAGTTGACAACATTATTCCTTCCTTAAACTGGGAAGATAATTTCTCTGAATGAACTTGAATCATTATTTTCCACCTGGAAAGTGATGATGACCTGCTTGTTTGAACCATGGAACAGTCTGTAAACACTGTAACCCAGGTTAGATGTCTACACTTTTATACTTTTAGAAATTTCTAAAAGCAAACAACAAAAACACTCCATTATGAAACTAACAAATACTAAGGACTTTGATGTTTTAAAAAATTGAAATACAGTATTTGCATTTTGTGCTCACACGCACAAAAATTATATGCAAAGTGATCCCTGTATTAGATATCTCATTTCAAACTTTCTCTTTTGTTTCTTCTCTTTCTCAGATAGATTTTACTAAATTGTGAACAGACACACACTGAGATCTAGGACAGGATATCTGGGTTCTGTGGCTCAGTCTTCCCATGTTTCAAGGAGAAAGGGGCTGAGAAAGCTGTTAGTGGGTAACAATTACCCAAGTGCTGAGAAGTAATCCTGATGGGGTGGGTTTGTAAACCTAGCAGAGTTTTTTTTTTTTTTTTTTTTTTTTTTTTTTTTTTTTTTTTTTTTTTTTGGCTCATTTGCTGCCAAATGAGCCAAACATTCTACAAGCAAGAAAGCCTCCTACCTCACAGCCTCGATTTCACAAGCCAGCATTGACAGAGGTCTGCAGGGCATGATGAAAGACCAGGTGTGGCAAGACACATTTATGATATGCCAAGATTCTTGCTGGCAGTTTCAAGAAATGCTCTTGCGGCCTTAGGTACTTGGCAAACACACCTACCAGTCCCTCAAATGAACCACCTCCATCATCTTTGAAGCAGAGGCCCAAGCTGTCCTGTGTCTCATTTGCATCTCTAGAGCTTGCTGTCTGGGTCCTCAGCACCCAGGCTCAAGCCCATGCAAAGCCACTGCCCAAACACATACACAAAACCAAGTCACTGACCAGGGAAAGCCAGAGGATGGCCAGTTATCACACTACCACATACCCACTGCACCTTGCACTCCAGCTCTGGATTTCCAGGCAGTCTGACCCTCAACAGAGGCATGAGAAATGATTCCTCTGAGTTAGACATCTGGAAAGTTTCCCCAGCCTGTTAGGAAGGAAAACTGAGACATTTTTTAAATGTCAAAGTCACCTTTGACTTTTAGGGAACATTTTGTTTTGGTGTCCATTTATTACTGCATCAAGGATGTTACAATATCTGGCTGAAAAGAAAAAAAACATGTATCTATAAATATAGCCAATCATACACATGCTGAAATTAGAAAGGGACATGTAGATAAAATAATGAAATAATTGAAGATTGTTTAAATGTTTATTTTCATGTTAAAAACGATGAATTACCCTGTGGTTAGAATATACCATTATGCTGGAAAAGTGAAGTCGCTTTATTTCTGAAATATTTCCAGGAAAAAGGAAAGATCCAAAAGTAATGAAGAATAAAATCAAAATATTCCAGCAAGTTTCATCAACATTGCCAACATGAGCCATGTCCTTTCCAGGCCAGAATTCCTAACTCAGTGCATTTCACGATGACAGGTCCTAATGTTTTTCCCATCATCAGTTGAGATATTTTTGAGTTGGAACTCTGTACATTTAAATGCTACAGTTTTGCATGCTTTTATTTTAAAATGTGTTTATTCCAATACACCTCTCAGAATTTCAATATAGTGTCTATATTACATACAAAAATATCTGATATCCATAGTTCAGCATAACTTTTCCACCATCCACCCTGTTCCTTTACATACAGGTGATGTGCATTACAGAACACATATGTAATTTTAATCAGAAAGAAGGTTACTAAGGTTATAAACCATCCGTGGTGTCATTACAGAGACCAGAATGTAGAATTAAGATAGTTTTTAAGATGATTCGAGTAGAAAGCCCAATAGTGCAGGTGGCATGAAGGATTCAGATGAAGCGACCCTCAGTGGTCATTGCTGCTGGACTGAGTGGGTCTTTGCTGACAAAGCTTTTACTATGGTCTCAACTTGCCAATATTGGAAATATTCCTTTCTAAGAAAGCTGATCAATGTGCACAAAGGTGGATTTCTTAAAACTTAAGAAATCAGCAAGTACATATCTACTGATATGGCAATGGGACAGAAACACCAATCCATGTTTTTACTGCATTCATGTGCATAAATCAAAACTTTCTGCATAGATATGGAGGATTATTGTAGACTGGGAATCTACCCTGGCCAGTGTGCACAACAGCTAGGAAGGTGATGCTCCTTCTCTTGGTACACAGAGTATTCTGGGGTTTGCTGGATCTTTTTCTTCCTCTTATTGCTCTCTTAAATGCGGCACACCTGTGTTTAAGTGTAGGCTTTTTGGTGTGGTGGCGGCTTCTTGATCCCTGTACTCTGGCCTTGAAAGAGAAACACCTGGACCTGGAGACAGTGGCAGTACATCTTCAACTGTTTCAAGCCACACAGTCCTCAGCTCATGTCTCAAGCTCTCTGCCTGTGACCAGTGTCCACAGCCTGTGGCCCTCTCCAAAGACCTGCTGGTTCCTCCCTCAGGAGGAGTCTGAGCATGCCACTCTATGGGAAAAAAGGGACTTGACAATCCTGTGTAGCTCAGGTTATTCATTGAACCCCAGGATTTGGACATTTCAACCATAAAAACCCAGAGATGAATACAGGTGAATGCATGGTGACTGGAAACTGGAGTTCAAGGCTTGATAGTTTATGTTGCTCCCCTATTTGGGTTTAGGTATCTTAGAGCATAGTGCTTAATAGCTGTGGTTGACTAGCTGGAAAACAAGGTGATCTAACCTATGGTTTATACTCTGCAGTAAATAAGAACATGAAATACTTCAATGAATGGTGTCCATGCCACATCTGAAAACAACAGTCACTCTTGAATCCCACTAAATGGTCTATGTTGACTCTTCAGCATTCACACACACATGTGTATGTATGTATGTGCGTTTATGTGTGAGTGGATGTTATATGGTAAAAGGGACCCTTTTCCCATACCCTTCCATTTTACTTCCTCCATCCTGAACAGACTGAGCTCTAAGGTGAAGGAGCACAGGTGACTGTATGGAGGCTGATTCATGCTGGGGGAGTGTGTGTTGTCCACCAGAAGCATCCTCAAGACCATGGGCAGCGTCGAGCTCCACCAAGGATGACCTGACACATCCCAACACTCCCCATTTGCTCTCTGCCCCTGTCCTACATTCCCACCTCAGGAAAGGCTCTGATTTGTATGTTCCTTAGTGATGTCCCCCAGGACAACGGCAATTCCTCCCAAACTATGCCCCCACCAAAGTCTTGCTGTGCAGGCAGCCTGCTTAGTAAACCACTCCCCTTCAGTTCACACTCCTCACTTTCAGAAAGGATCTCCATTATTTCTTTGATGTTGAAACTCCAAAGGAAGATGGAACTGAAAACATCTCCTAAAAGGAGCCAGACTTCCTGGATAGCTTGGCTGTGCATCCATCAGGCATGAACGCTCTTCTGTCCTCACAGGTTTCTATGCTACCTTCCCACTAAGCCCTTTGAAAGGACACTGGCTAACCAGAGAGCTCTTCCTAAGATGCCAGCTGTCCTGCAAACTCCTGGGTGTTCTGCTTCATTCTCCAGTTAAGTTGAAGCCCTTTGCAGTCCCTGGCTTCAGCTCCTAAGCCCCATTTTAAATACTTACAGAACCAACCCAATACCAGCCTCTGAGGTCACAACTATACCACCTACAATTTTGGCCCTGTCTGTGACATGCAAGAGATACAGGAGAAATTTTTTGGCTGCTGCTTCATGGCTAGAAGAGGCTGGGTTGTCCTGTTCCCATCCATGGGAGTCTAAAATAAGAGAGCAATTGAATGAAAACAATTCTCTTTTGAATAGCTCAGTCATCAGCCATTGGGAGTAAGGGAACTGCTTCAAGTGACTTGCTGCATGTGCTTCCTACTTTGGGCCTTTCAAATTCCATTTCTTAGAGATGCAAAGGGCAGCTCAGTTAACTCATAATGAGACAGATTAGTCCAGTGTCTGCTTTTCCAACTATAGCATCTTAATAAATAAAAATGTCACATTTTGCTAATCTGAAATTCTTGCTTTGTTTGAGATAATCATGATGTTTTTAAATATTTTTATTTAAAAATAAAATAACTTTTTTTAATTTTACCACTTGGACTTTCAATAGCTATAGTTTGTTCATAATAGCTGCTTCTTGGGCTCTAGAACAGTCACTTATTTTTGTGAATTCTGGGGGGAACCCATTGCTTTTCCCACAAATGCACACCTGTGAAGATAGTTATTGTATGGATGATTTATATGTATTGGTAACTTGAAACATAATTTAATTTTATATTTTTTTCCTGGTAAAATGGAAAGTTTAATTGGAAGCTATTTCCTGGGCAATTTCCCTTCTGTGTAGATCTTTGATGGATTCTACCTTTAGATTCCAGTTTGGATGGTACATTGTGTTGACTACAAAGAAGCTGCATAGTCACTGCTCCCTGGGGGCTTTCTGCCCTCAGCAGTGCACCAGGAGCTCCCCAGGATTCTCAGCAAACAGAGGAGAAAATTAAATGTGTGTGTTCACAACTTTCCTCCAAGTTGTTTTAAACTTCACATAGAAAAATGTAAAGAGATGACCCTCCCTCACTGGATATTAACATTTTAAGTAAAACCCCTGTCCCAGTTTTATAAAAGAAAGTTCAACAGCAAAATGTAGGAAAAACAAAGTGAGAATAAGCTTCTTAGATGCTGTCACTAAAGAAAGAAGTGCACAAAACTTGAAAAACCTGACATTCTGCATGGAGACCCAGGAAATGACGTGACATGGCAAATCCCAGGGAATAAAATTCATTTGTAAATCACACAGATCTCAAAGAAAAGACTGAAATTTCTTCTCTTCATATTTCAAATAAAATAAAATAAAAATTCCAGAGGTCAAAGGAACAGGTGCAGGTGGAAATGTATATAAAAATACTGAGCAGTGCTCCTAATACATAAGGATATCTATATTTAGTCACCTCTCATGTGTGTCTAAACCCAGGCCAAGGGCTGTGCCTGCCCACTGTGCTTTAAAAGGGCTAGGAACAGGAAAATCCCCATTCAAATCTCTCCTCACTACACACAACCATTCACCATGAGATGACAAACAATGTCTGTGGGCTCAGGTTTACTCTACCTGCATTGAGCTGGTACCAGGCAGTAGGCAAAACTGTGGTCTTAGAATTTCTCCAGTCTCTACATGTAGCTGTTTTAGAGGCATTTCCTGACTTAAAACCCAACTGCCACAGCTCTCCAGGCCTCTGAAACATGCTTATAAAGGGCTCCCTCCAGAACTCCATGAACTCAACTTTGTTAAGTCACCCTATTGCTGATCAGACTCAGTGCTCCACCGTTCAGAAAACAGAAGGTGAAGAAAATATAAGAAAGGAGTTTACATCTGGTCCTGCAGTCTCTCCATATAGCCTCTGAAGTTCTGCAAGTCCCCCAGCCCCATGTCCTGGCAGACCCACTTGATGTTGTCATCACTGTCAACAGCATGGTGTTGGTGTATGGGGCCCTGTCCTCAGGGAGGACGGTGGTGTAGGAAGTGAACTTGACCCTCTTCCTCTCTGTGCCAGAAGAGCTTACAGGTTTGTTTTTCATCTCTTTCTCATAGACATAGTCAGAAGGTCTGAGCAGCTGACTGTGGAAGGGCTTCTGGGAACCTCTGTTCAGCAGGAAGTTCCTGTCCTCGAACTACAGCCCCCTGTCTCTCAGGGCCATGCACTCCTCCTAGGGGAGTGTGATGTCCACGGGGCTCTCCAAGAGCTCCACCTCATCCCCAAGACAGACCCAGTGGTGGGAATGGGGCATGTTGCCCTGCTCACTCACCGCAAGCCTTTTGTGTCTGTACTTCCAGGCAAATGCCACGCAATTGCTCAAGAAGACCAGGATGGCCAAGCAGAAGACACAGAGCAGGGCGTACATGCTGATCTCCACGGCTGTCAAGCCCCTGGAGGTCACTGTAAGGTCACTAGGGTTACTGGATTCTGTAAACTTCCCCTGGGTGGGGAAGCCGGTGAAGGCATCTGCACTGCCACTCTTGAGCGATTTCTTGTCCTTGCCCTCCACAGGCAGTGGTGGGGCTGTGCTCCTGTTGGTCCTGTCCTCTGGGCCAGTGGGGCTGGCCATTCACTCCTGGCTCCCTTCCCGCTCTATGGAGTTGCTGAGGTGGTTTTTTATTCCCAGTTCACGCCTCGATGTTACTGCTGCCTCCTCCGTGCCAGTGCAGGGTGCAAACCTGACCTTGACGCTTCCTTTGCCCACAGCAAGAACACTCTTCCTCTTGGTCTTCTGACAAGGCTCACTGATCATCATTTCCAACTTGATCAGGGGCCCTTGTCCTTCACCCTCTGCAAACATAACTGGCCACTGGGACTGCAGGTTTAGCTGGACAGACACCACCATTTCATGCAATGACGAGACAGTTATAGAAAAATCCTTGGGACCATAAATGTCCAAAGGTGTCAGGAAGCCTTCACTGAACAAAATCCAAGAACTGACTAAGGCTTCTTGAGGAAAATAAAACCAAAGCATGATCATGTCCTTTCAAATTTACAAACATAAGCATGATTCCCTATACAAATGCTTTTTAAATATACATAGGAAAAAAATCTTCTGTTTTATAATCTTTAACAGTTCATGTCATGCCTTGAACTGGCATCAATAATCTGCAGGAGCTCCACTGGTATGAGGAATAAGCTTTCATGAATGCACTAACTTGTAAATTAATTTATTGTATGCCATATCAACGATTTTTTACTTTGACCTTTCTAAAAACACTTTGAAAGATTAGGCAATTTATCTGAATCAATCTTAGGTGCAACTAATCAGGATACTGCTAAAGATAATATCACTTTGAACCTTCTTTATGAGGAAGCCAATGCTGATGAAGCAAAACGCACTCTGGGTAAAAGTTCTTGGTAGATGATGGATTATGAGGCTGGATTGCTTGAATGGCCCAATGTCTCTGTTATCTTTATAAATGATTTGCAATAGCCAGGCACAGTGGCACACACATGTAATCCCAACCAATTAGGAGGCTGAGGCAGAAGAACCATGAGTTCAGGGCCAGCCTCAGCAAGTTAGCAAGATGCAGTATCAAAAATTACCCCTTTTGAGTGGCCAAAGTAAAAACACATGACCCTTAGCTCACAGTGTAGCAGCAGACTGTGCCTATCACAGATTATCCTGCTAGAAAACAAACAGCAGAGGAAAATGAGCCTCAGTCTCTACATGCTTTCCTTAGACTCATTGTGCTGGAGGACATGCAGGGAGGAGCTCCAAGAACAGGGAGGGGCTCTGAGGCCCTGCTGACCTGTGTGGGACAAGGCTACCTGAGAGAAGTTGACCATGGACCAGGGTCACAGGCCTCCTGGCTCTCAATGTGGGGCCTGGAGGATGTCCTGGGCAACCACTGTGGAGATGATGGCCCTTCGGCCCACCCTGTGAGGCTGCAGGGAGACGGACAATTCAGCCACCAGCTGCACGCCCAACTCCACAATGGTGATGTGGTCATCCCGGACGATCACTGTCTTCTCAGCCAGGATGGAGTCAGAGAGAGCTGAGGGGACCTAAGGAGTAAGTGAGAAAGTGATGTCTCTTCTCACGTGTCCGTTTCAAGCCCCAGAGATGGCGGGGCCACAGGAGGCTCGCAGCGCTCTACGTAGCACACACAAAGAGGCTGCTTATGCAGGTATCCTGCCATTATCCAATTAAACTTAGCACTTGAAGGAGTTTTATAAAGGTCACCTTAGTCCACTTCCTTTATTGGGATTCAGGCCATGATAACAACAATGTATTTTCTGAGATAAGCTTGTTTTAAGTTAGAAGCAATAACTCAAATTGCCCACGTGGGTACTCAGCACTCAAAGAGTAGTGCTTTCCCAACAACTGATATTCAGGCTTTGAAAGCAGTGGCCTGTGGTTGACTCTTGAAGGAAATGGTGCCCAGCCTTCTTCTCCTTCTCACATCCCTTCCAATGGGCAGGTGGATGCCTAGATGGGACAGTGTGGGGACCACTGTGGGGTAACTGGATGAACAGCTAAAGTGAGGCAGGGAACAGTCGATTCCTAAGGAGCCATTCCTACCACTTTACCATCTAATGTGCAGGCCTTGGGAGACTGAAACCTGGACAGGAATATGTGGAAGGCACAATTTCTAGAACAGTTCCCCTAAATATATTTGGCCTTAGTTCCAGGTACCTCCAACCAAAATGAGAAAGCACTCTACAATCACTCTGTTATATGGCACAGCTGGTCCTAAAACAAGAGTCTCCTGAATTATACAGGCAAACTCAATGTAACCACAGGAACCCTTTAAAGCAGAGTGTGTTCCCCAGCTGGTGGCAGGAGAATCCACACTCCAAGTGTGAGAAAGACTGAATCCAGCCATTACTGATGAGAGAGGGACCATGTGAGAAGGAATGGAGGTGTCCTCTCAGAGGACAGGGCAATGCCTGGCTGACAGCAAGGAAACTATGACCTTAGTGCTATAAATATAGACAGCTAAGTTCTTCCAAGATACTGAGCAAGCTTAAAAGCCAATGAGTTCCCCAAACTCCAAGAATAAGGGCCCAGCCCAGCTTGCACCTGGATTTTAGACTTGAGTACTCTGAGCATAGAACCTGCCCACCCACCAGGACTGTATACCCACAGAATATAACTTCATAAATTACTGTTGTCTTAAAATGTTAAATTGGTGGTAATATATTACATAGAAATAGAAACAAATATAGAATGTTACATATCTAATTCAACTTTGCCAAAAATTAACTTTGGCAACACCTAAAATAAGACATAATTAACTATGAGCAGTAACATTTTAAATTTGCAAAAATAAAATAAGCTGTAACTTTTTCTTTCCTTTTTTTATCTTGCCAAAATCATTTTAAAAATGTTTTACTATTAATATGATAAAAATAGAGAGCTTTTAACTATGGATTCTTTGTGACCTGTAGTGCAAATACATGCTTTTAGAAATTTTGCCTACTGTTAAAGGAATAATATAGCTAAATGGTTAAATGTCAAGGTTAGGCAGGAAATCAGCTTTCAGAGGTTCTACCACCTCCTAGTAGAGATAAAAAAAAAGTGTCATAATGGGAAAAGGGTTACTTACACTATTGTTTCATTTAGCTTTCTTTGGTGAAAAGAGATCAGGCAATTTTCTCAACCCTCTCTAAAATACAAAATGTGCTCTAGGTTGTTAAAATTGGTGCATACTCTATTGCTTCTCATGATTCTTTTACAGGCAGACTCATTATCTGCACATTTGCACACTCACACATATGCACAACCCTGCACCCCAGCATTTGCCTGGACACCATCAGCAGGGACTGGTGTTGGGGAGGTGGCAAAGCATGGACACCCTGTACCTGAACAGTGGTGATTCCCAGCTCCTGACCAACCAGGGTCCTGGCATCCTGTAACTGGGCAATTCTGGGCTCCTCCATCTTCATGAACTCTGTCACAAGGTCAGTGATGTCAAACTGCCAGTGGGGCACAACATGTAGGTCAGCTGACCCAAGTCATGTGGCTCGGTCACAAACTGGGTGAGGACACACACCAGGGCATGCTGGTACTGCAGGGAGCAGCCTCTCCCCTTCTTCTTGTCCCTCCTCATCTTCATTCTCCCATGTGGGCCTGGAACACAAACAGACCATGTTGTCGTCTGAAGCGATGGCCGCTTGGAGCAACGAAGCCGCGGGAAGAAGTTTAGAGGCAAACTGGAAACAAACAGCTTTTTATTTTGATAACCTTTCTCTCTGGCTCTAACAACGACTAACACGCACCACACACACCACCAAAATGGCGCTGACCCGATCAGCAATCTCGGCCAAGTCACTCGATATCCCGGGCCAAGTCCCGCGAGATCCCAGGCCAAGTCTCGTGAGACTATGGAAGGCAGCAATGCCCAAAACTCCATGGCCCATAGTCAACCGCAATTTAAGCCATCTCCCCAAACAAGGCTCCTACAAGACCAGAACAGAGTAAGTATCCTCATTGAGAACGAGTGTCATGTGTCCTTGGTTTAGAGAGTTCAGGTGGCTGTGCACAGTAAAATAAAATGGCATTTCTCAGGCCAGATCTGCTCATCCATGGATTCACTCAACAGCCACATGTTTAACTCGTTCATTCCTCACAGAACCTGAAGACTGAGGTTGGACTGCTATCCTGATCATGTGGATAAGAATGAGGCCACATAACTGATCATGTGCAGAGGTAGGGCCAAGCCCAGGCTGGCTGTCCCTGTGTGTGCCCTCTCTGGCTCTACAACTACCCTCATCTTCACTGTGCCTATGAAGAAACCAAGCTCACAGTGGTTAACACATGTGTTACAGTTTAGATCTGAGGCGTTCCCAAAAGCTCACGTATGGAGCGATGAAAGAGTGTTCAGAGGTGAAATGATCAGATTATAAGACATGTAACCTAATCAGTTGATTAATTCACTGATATGTATTAATAGCGTGGTAACTGTCAGCGGGTGGGGACACAAAATGACTAAAACACGTGACAACTGCAGTTGTAGGAGGCAGGTCGCTGGGAGTGTGCGTGTGGGGTTTATATTTTGTCACTGCCGAGTGTGGTGCTCTCTCTCTGCTTTCTGGTTGCCAGTCTGCCATTATTTTATAATAAATGATACCAGCTGTCTATTTTGTGCTAGTGAAGAGAAGTTCCCCTTCATTAGGTGGATAAAACTGAAAAAAAGTATGTTATGAAGTATATTTTACACTCCATTAAAAGATGGCAGTATAATAAAAGTCGTCAGTGAATATGTGAAATTTTAGAAGTGGTGAATTATTGAAACAAAATGGTTCTGTTAGTTTAGGATGAACTATATTCTATTAATTCTTCTAACTTTTAATTTTGTAATAATCACAAATTCACTGAAAGAAAAAAAAAAGTATAAGGAGATCCTATATACTCATGACCCAGTACTGCAAAGTGACTGTCTTTGTAATGGGAGGACAGTACCGCAAACAATTGGCCTTGGAACACAAAGAGATCATTGAGATTTCACCAACTTTAGAGTCACTTGTTCCTGTGTGCATGCATGGGTGTGCAATTTAACCTCCATACATAACTTATTTTGGCTTGATGATAACAAAGTTTAATCTCTTGGAGGGCAGGCACCTCAATTCCATTTAGGTCCCTTGGCCTCCTTGCTTTCACAATTGTTTTAAAGACTTCCTCTATGTACTTTAAGTACCATATTGATGATGTCCTAAGTTTTTGTTTCAACCAATATTACTGTCAAATATAATTTAAGAAATTCATGTATTCAGGAAGACTTCTATCCTATTTAATTTTTACTGATTCTGTCATTCTTTTTTCCTTTCCAAAGTTCCAAATCTTTTTCAGTTATTGTTTTCTTTTTCTTTGGAGAAGCTCCACCAGCCATTCTTTGAGGGTAAGTCTCCTGGAAACAAATTATCTGTCTCTCTTCATGTAAGAATGTCTTTATTTCCCCTTCATTCTTTTTTAATATATATATATATATATATATATATATATATATATATATATATATATATATATATATATTTGTTTTAGTTGTACACAATGCCTTTATTCTTAGGTGGTGCTGAGGATGGAACTGGGGCCACGCACATGCTAGGCCAGCGCTCTACCGCTAAGCCACAAGCCCAGCCCCTCCCCTTCATTCTTGAAGAATACTTTTGCCAGATATAGATTCAGGGCTGATAGTTCTTTTCTTACACCACTGGAAAAATGTGCCACATCTTTCTGGTCTCCTTGGTCTCAGGTGAGAAATTCACCTTCATTCAAATTAGTGTAATATCTCTATGGATGTTTTTAAGATTCTTCGTTTGTCTTTAAATTTCACGTTTAATTATGATTTGCCTTGGCATGCATTTCTTTGTATTTGTCATGTTTGTGATTTCACAGCTTTTGAAATCCATAAGCTTGTGTCTTGTGTCAAATTTGGAAAGTTTTCAGCTACTATTTCTTCAAACACTGTTTCAGCCCTACACCCTTTCCTGTCTCCTCAGATTCTAATTACAGAACTTTAGATCTTTTGTCATTGATCACAAGTCGCTGAGGCTCTGTTTGTTTGTTCTCAACCTACTTTCTTTCTTGCTCATATTGAGTAAATTCTTTTGTCTGTCCTCCACTGACTCCACTGTCCTCCTCTGACAGCTCCACTGACAGTTACTCTCTTTTCTAGTTCTTGATTTACACCTGGTTCTTTATTATAAGTTACATGTGCTTGCTGAGACTTTCTACTTTTTTATTGCTTTTGAGGATATTTGTGATTCCTCATTGAGAGCTTTGCTTTTTCACCCAACTTGGTATAACAAGTGATTTTTAATTGTCTTCTGCACATTTTGGATATTATGACAGAAAACCCTGGATCCCACTAAACCCTATTTTAGTAACTCTGTTCTGTTTTAGTGCACAAATGCTGGTCAGCTTTTCTGTGCTTTAGCTCTAATGACAACTTGGGCTTGGAGCCCAACTGATCTATTTCAGATACTCTGGGGTGCCCACTCCCACTCCTTCCCTGCTGGTTTTGCCCGAAAGGCAGAACTCATGGTCCTCGGCGAGGTGGAGGTTGGGCCAAAATCAAGAAACTACACAGGGGCAGATCACTCTGGGCCTGCCCTTCGGGTTCAGGGAAGGAGTTTGAGTCCACCCTTGGCCTCTGCTGTAGGGCCCACTTTTCTAACAGGGAGTCTCTTGCTTTTCCAACAGCTGGCTATCTAGTGATACTAAAAACTTCAACATCCTTGGTCCTGTTTCTTTTTTAAGAGTTCTGCCTCCATTTACCTCTCCTCTTGCATTTTACCATATGTAGCAAGAAGACTCCAAGGTGCACACCCATCACCTCCTCAGCCACAGCCAGCCTCACTTGGTTTCTGCATAACCACAGTAACCAACTCTGCTGAGCACTCTGTGGCCTCCTAACAAGGATTGGCATTCCTCCATTCCCTCCAAACCCTCAGTGGCAGTAGTCCAGAAGTCTAGATTTCTACTGGCCCTCACAGTTGTCTGTGCAGTGAGTGATTCCCCCAGGATGCTCCTCTCACATTCTGAGCGCCATTGCTACCTTCCCTGTTGCCACTCAGGCCAACCTTGGCCTTTCCTCTGCCTTCTCAGAATACTTCCAGCCTCCACCCAGGAAGGATGTGCTGCACCTGCCTCCACCACTAGGTAATACCTATGTATTCCATTCTGGCATAACACATTGCCACCAACTTCACAGCTTAAAACAACACCATGCATTTGCTCACAGCTCTGTCAGTCAGCCATTCAGACCGGCTTAACGGACTTCTCTGCACAAGGATTCACAGGCCAAAAAAAGAGTCAGCAACCTTGACTCTAATGAGCAGATTTGAGGGAAGAGCCCACCTCTAGGACCAGTATGGTTGTTGCAAGTTATTTGGATCCTTTTGTTGAAGGACTGGGGCCCCCATTTTCTGACTGGTGGGCATCCTCAGGTTGCTCCCAGCTCCTAAAGACTGGCACCCACTCTCCTTGGAATGTGGCTCAGTCCATCTTCAAAGCCAGCAACACCCTGTCCAAATGTTCACACTCTCAAATCCCTCCCACTTCCCCCATGCTATTGGCTAGGGAGAATGTTCTGCTCTCAAATGGCTTATCTAATAGGTCTGGCCCACCAGGGCACTCTCCACAAGATTGATCAGTTGCTTGTAACTATTTCTGTGAAGTCCCCTCACCACATTATCAAATCAGTGTTTGGCAAAGGAAGAGATGGGAATCTTGGAAAGCAAGCAGTTCATCTTTAGAATTTTGTCTACTGAAGCATGCATCATGTTATTGAATTCTTGGGGCAACTTTTCAGTAATATTATCATTCTCAATTCAGACAAAAAAACTGAAGAATGGACAGGTGAAGCCACAAGTTCACAGAGCTTTAAGTGGGAAAATCGGGGTTAAAACTCATACAGCCTCATTCCAGAACTCACAATCTTAGTCTCTGCACTGTGTCCATGAAAAATGGCCAACATCCATGAGCAGGAGGACTGAGAAAGAGGACACAGGAATGAACAGGAGTGAGATAGGGGTGGAACACAGCTATAGCCAAATGCCAGGGCTCATGCTAGGTGCATCTATCATCTCACTGAATCCTCACAACTACTCTAGGAGGTGTTAATATTAAAGTGTGAGTGAGTCCCAAGTCAGTTTCATCTGAACCCCAAGCACAGACCACTGGAACCCACCGTGGTATGGTCCTCACCTTCTGTTGGAGGCCACCGGGATCCTCCAGCCCTTGACCTGGTTCAGCTCTGTGTCTGAGATCTCAATCTGCAAGGGGAGTCGGGGCGCCCAGACAGTAACCTCTACCTGGGAGTTGAAGTGCTGGTGAGTGAAGTTCACTATCGTGTCCACTTTGCCCTTCATTTCCTTCCCATTAACAAAAATTGAGTCACAGTTGTTGGAAGCCTTTGGGGAAGAGAGAGAACCATGAGATGCACCAGCAAGAAAAGCACAAGCAAAACCTAACCTCAGCAAAGCGCATGAGCTGCGACAGCTCTGATTTATTAGACACCAGGATGACCGCAAGAACATAATTTTCATAAAAGGTCATTTGTAGGCACTAATTTGTGACAAATACTGATAAACAGATACCAGAAAAATCATTTTGTTGCAAAATTCTGACAAGTAAATCTGTAAACATAATTTAGTGGAGTTACATAACCCCTGTTGTCTTTGCGATGTGCTTTTTCTTTATCTTACCTTTTTTCGTCAACTCAAACCACCACTAATCAAACCCCAGGTGCAATTTATTTCACTCTGACACCATATTAGATGATGCACAAAAGGGTTTTGTTACATAGAAACATACTTAACTCAAGCCATAAAGAGGATCTTCTGAAAAACCAAGAGAGATTTTTACTAGATTAAAATCCTGGTAAATCCATGAGGCAAAGCACTCATGAAATGTGCTAGAAACACAGAAGCAATTATTTTTGCCCCACTAAACTATAATTTTTCAGGATAGTGGTAAGGATGTAGGATTTTAGCATGGTCTTTTGACTTTTGGAGGTACCACCTTTAATTGATCCACTCACAGATTCAGAATTAAGACAATGTAAGGCTCCATTTCAATTCACATCTTCGAGATAAGCAAATAAAATGTTGCTGCCTTGTTCTCCTGGCCCATCAGGAAGATGTATGGATGAGGAAAGGGGAAGAAGTAGGCATCACATCATGAAGAGAAGTCAGAAAATAAACCATTAATTCACAACAGAATCATGAAATTGCAAAGGGGCCAGGATCTCATTTTACAGATGAAGAAACTAAGGTAAGCAATATGACAGAACTGGCCAGAGGTCACAGACTACTTTTTTTTTTTAAGCTTAAAACAAAATAAGTTTATTATCTTAAAGTTCTGTAAGTCAAAACTCCAAATATTAGTCTCAGTTAAAATTAGCAGAGCTGTTTTCTTAAAAGTCTGTGTCAGGCTAGGACTGCTGGCAAGGCTCACAACTCAACCAGTGATGCCACCACACAGCCAGTTTGACAAGCCACCAACTAGAACCTGACACTTTCCTTCCTCCCCTCTTCACCTGGATCTGGAGCTGCATCTCAGATCTCCCCTCCAAGCCTCAGACCCAGGAGCCCACCTGCCTGCTAAGTATCATCAGGTGAATGTGTCAAGAGTGACATCAGAAATACCAATTTCCACACCCAGAGAAAACCTTCAAGTCATTTGAGACAAGTTACCACCCTCGCCCGTAAAACAGTACCAATATAAATGTGCTCCCTGAGGAGGAAGAGGAGGCCTCCCACCACCCACTACCCATGTTTCTAGATGAGGCAGTTCACCATGGACTGAAACCAAACTCTCACCCTTCATCCCAGTCACAGAGAAGGACCTTCATCATTTCCACTTCACAACATTAGTATCATCTTAGGGAATCTATAATGGTTTCACTTAGGCCACTAACTACAAGATCAGCTGAAATCACAGTGACCCTGACTGGGTAACCCTGGTCCACAAAGCAATGCAGAGGTTGCCAGAGAGCAACTGGGTCTAGCTAAGTTCATTTTGGAGTCCCTTTCTGTCCTGTCACATTGGAGTAATCCACAGTCCCCTTCTCTCCAGGATCTGCTCTTCTGAGCAGCAAATCTGCCCTAGCATCACTGTGGATTATTTGTGCAGTAATTTTTGTTGAAGATGATGTTGCTGATATGGTTCTTGTTATTGAGTATTTTAAGTTCCTACATATTCCACATAGTAACTCTTTGTCACGTTTAATAGTTTGCGAAAAATTTCCCCATTCTGCAGGCTGTCTCTTTTTTCTATGGCAAGTTTGTTGTGCAGAAGCTTCTTAGTTTGATTAATTGTATTTGTCTATTTTTACTTTTATTCCTTGTAATTGGGTGGGTCTTATGAAAAATGTCATTGCCTATACCAATGTCACAAGGTGTTTCTTCTGGTTCCTTCTTGTGGTTTCACAGTTTCAGGTCTTACATTTGAGTTTTTGACCCATTCTTTTCTCATTGTCATTTTTTGTTGTTGTTGTTTTGTGTTATGGGGGATGGAAACCAGGTCCTCCCACATGCCAGGCAAAAGCTTAGCCATTGAGCTATAACCCCAGTCCTCAAGTTTATTTTCATAGTGAGAAATAGAGAGGTCAAATTTAAATCTCCTCCTTGTGAATATCCAGTTTTTCCAGCACTATTTATTGAAGACACTCTCCTTTCTCTAAAATATATTTTTGGCACCTTTGTTAAGAATCATTTGCCTGTAAGGTCACAGGGTTATTTCTGACTCTGTTCTGTTCCAATGGTCTGCATGTCTGTTTTTAAAGGGATAAATTCAAATGGACAACAAATTCATGGGGAAAAAAAGCACTCAACTTAATTAGCCATCAGGGCAATAAGAATCAAAATATATTATTTCACCCCAGTTACAATGGTTATTACCAAAAAGAAAACAAACAAACAAACAAACAAAAAATGCTAGCAAGGATGTGAGAGGGAACTCTCATACATTATTGAAGGGAATGTGAACTAATACTGTCATATGGAGAAGAGATGGAGCTTTCTCAAGAAACTAAAAGTAGATCTTCTGGTATATCTCTAAAGGAAATGATATCAGCATATAAAAGAGATACCTGCCACCCCTGTTCATGGCTGCACTGTTCACAAGAGCTGATATGGAATCAACCCAGAAGCCCATCAGTGGATGAATGGGTATAGAAACTGTGCTATATACACATAATTGTATATAATGGAATATTATTCAGCCATAAAAATGATATTCTATCATTTACAACAAAATGGGTAGAATTGGAGGGTATTACATTAAGAGAAATAAAAAGTCACATTCTGCATGTTCTTATACATGTATGTTTTTTAAAGTCAATATAAATGTTTAACAGTGATTATAGAGGCTTGAAAGTGTTGAGGGGGTGGGTAGTGGGAGGTGGGATAATGTGTACCAAAACAGAGTCAGACAGAAGTAATAAGTTCTGGTGCTCTACAAAAGAGTAGGGGGACAATTCTTTGCAATAACCTATTATTTTTATGTCTAAACAGAGAGAAGAGCTAAAAGCCCTGAATTATAAGGTAATGATAAGAAAACAAAAATATTAATTGTCCTATTTGATCAGTACACACATGTATACATGTATTGAAATATCACACTGTGGCCCATAAATATGTACAATTATTGTGTTAATTTAAAGTTTAAAATATTTGAGATGAAAATGTTAACTACCCTGATTTGAAAATTATATTCTATATGTAAGCTTCACATTATCACACAGTACCCATGAATTTGCAGAATTAAAATAATACTGTTTTTAAAAGATGATACTGGCAATTACCAAGAATACAAGCAACAATTAGTCTTGACGAGGATGTGGGGGAAAAGGTACATACAGACATTCCTGATGGGGCTGGAAATTGGTGCAACCACTATGGAAAGCAGTATGGAGATTCCTCAGAAAACTTGGAATGTAACCCCCATTTTATCCAGCTATCCATCTCCTGGGTTTATACCCAAAGGACTTAAAATCAGCATACTACAATGATGCGGCCACATCAATGTTTATAACAGCACAATTCATAATAGCTAAACTATGGAACCAATTTAGGTGCTCTTCAACAGATTAACAGAAAAAGAAAATGTGGCATAGAAACATAATGGAATATTACTCAGCTTAAAGAAGAATGAAATTATGGCCTTTTCTGGTAAATGAATGTGACTGGAGAATATCATGCTAAGCAAAAGAAGCCAATCCCCAAAAACCAAAGGTTAAATGTTTTCTCTGATATTGGATGTTAATTCACAATAAGGGGGTGGGGGCTAGGGAAGAATGGAGGTACTTTGGATTAGAAAGGAGTGAAGAGAGGAGCAGGTGTAGGTGCAAGAAGGATAGTAGAATGAATCAGACATTATAATCCTATGTGCATATATGATTACATGACTAGTGTAACTCTACATCATGTACAACCAGAAAAGTGAGAAGTTATAAACCATTTATGTATGATGCATCCTACTGTCATTTAAAATATTTTTAAAAGATGATAGTGGACAGTGGTAGCTAACTTGTCTCCCAGCCTCATAATTCCAATTTGAGCTGAAAAGGGCACTTCTTTGGCTCTTCAAATTTTAGGAAAAAAGAATACGTTCCCAACTTCTCTGCTTTACTCTTTTAAAGGGGAGAAAATCAAGAGCCAAGATCAGCTATTTGGGGGGAGGCATGTTTGAGGGACTTAAATCTGCATTATTGTGCCCAGTATTGTAAAGGAAACAATCAGCATATGATTTCTATTTAGAGAAGAAAAATGGATGGAGGTTCATGCTCTTGTTTTTAAATCCCATGATGCTGACACAAAGTTAAGCCTGGCTGCTATCCATTTAGATACTTAGGATTGGTAAAAGAAGTCCTATTTCAGAGCAAACCCTCTTCCCACGGGAGCACTACACTGGGGCAAGTTGAAGTTCAAGAAGAACCTTTCCTCTGGAGCAAGCAAAAGAATGTAATCTGTCCATGCCATGCAGACCAGCTCCAGAGAATGAGGTTCCCTGCCAATCAGAAGGCCACAGTGCACACATTAGGAAGTTCCAGTCTGCCCTCACCTTCTCCCTGGTGCAGGTAGTTGTCACCTATTGCTGGGACTTTCCCAATCCTACCTTCTAGAGTGCTGACCTCAACTCTCCTACATTTATGGAAAATTCTGGTTCTTCTTTGTCAACTGCTTCCCACCCAAAACTAATTCCACTTTGGATCACTCTGAATCATATCCCACTGCCAGGAACACATCATCTTTGGAAACCAGGAGGGTTTTTTTCTGTTATTAGAATTGAAATCATAATGCAGTGACTCTGCACCCTTTCAGAGCACATGCAGACTTACTCCTGCCCTGTATTTCAGGAACTGATATATAACTGATGTGGAAAAAATAATTAATTAATCAATTAAAAATGTAAAAGAATGAAAGACCTTAGCAACTCTATGTTATTATTATTTTTCTCTCCTAGGATATAAATACCCTTTAAAAATGTATGCTGTCTCTTCATCCTTGTGTATTCAATGAAAACAGCTCAGATAAGGCTTATCATATAGAGTTCTAACATCTGAGTACTGATAAAATAGAGGGGCTATGTCAGATATACAAAAACCAGAGTTCCCCTCTCCACGGATTCACCAATTACAGTTGGCCCTGTTACTTATGGATTCTGTATCTGTAAATTCACACTTTCTAAAAATTATTTGTAACCCCAAAATCAACCTTCAGAGGGCTTTTGTGGTCACTGTTGGAAACGTATACTGCAGTGAAAAATTTGAGTCACCTGTCCCCAACACACATCTCCAGCTGAGGAGGAACACGGGGACGGATACTCTGCCTTCTTCTCTCAGCTCTCGCTGGCAGAAAATACCAGAGCAGGGAAGGGCAGCGCAGCACGGGTCAGGGGCCTCCTGCCATCAGGGGGGCATTCGAATCCCTACTCTGGCACATGCTAGTGGGCATCATTAAGCAATTCACTAAACATTCTGAACTGTCTCCTGGGTAAAGAAAACAGAATCTAACAGTACAGGCTGCTTCTAGGATTGAGGTGAAAGCCTAGGAGATGGGGGTGTGTGTTCTCCACGCAGTGGTTCAGGGTGTTAGGGTTAAGTACTCCCTGAGATTTACACCCACTTAAAATGATGAGCACTGCCCGCGGGGGGCAGCGCGCATGTGCACAGGGCCTCACTACCTAGGCCCTTCGAGGCTCATTTCACCTGTCCGGAATCCATGCATAGAAAGGACAGCCATAGGGTTAGGGTTAGGGTTAGGGTTGTTAGGGTTAGGGTTCCTACCCAGGCAGCTGACCCCTGAGGCGTTGGGCTGCTGCCCGTGCTCACCGTGCCTGTGGTCTCCTCAGCTCAACCGGGACTCCCACTGCATTTCCCCATTCGGTCTGTGTCCTCAGACCTGAGGCTCGTGCAACCAGGCCCTTTCCCGCCACTCACCACACAGCCGCCCTTGGCCAGCAGCTTCTTGGTCTTTACACCGCTATGACCTCCTTTTTCTTTAGGAGACAAGGGTGCTCAACCTTTCTCGGCTTAGCAGCCCCAGCCCTTGGAAACTCCTCCTTGCCAGTGATTGGCTAGGAAGAGATACGGGGTATGGCCCTTGCCAATGCCATGCGAGAAGCCTCCC
This sequence comes from Tamias sibiricus, assembly GCA_025594165.1. NCBI lineage: Eukaryota > Metazoa > Chordata > Mammalia > Rodentia > Sciuridae > Tamias > Tamias sibiricus. The sequence goes on from CM046669.1 coordinate 33,928,348, forward strand.
AGGGATTCTGGGAAAAGGCTCCTTCACCAGAGACCCTTTGCAAGTGAAGCAGCCTTCCACTGGATGTTGTCTCATTGAAATGCCAGAGGAACTGTCCCAGGCATCCAAGAATGTCCAGGGAGCTAGCCAGGGGCTGGCACTGTGAGCTGGGAGGACAGAAGGAACCCAGGTGCTGCCTGGGCCCTGACCTGGAGGCTGCTGGACTGCCTCAGCTGGCAGGGCAGACTGGGAGACCTTCACTATTGTGAAGGCCACGTTCATCATGTGGTTTTGTTACTTACCAGTGAGAGCACAGGGAAGACCCAGCTCAAGGACCACTCCTCAGAAGTCCTCCCTTTAGGTATGTCCACTCTAAATTTGCTGGGCCCTTATCCTGTCCCTCTCCATCAGTGGCACACACAGCAAATTATTCCACGTTCCTCTAATTTGCTGTGTATGCCACTGTGTACACTCTACACTATTACCCCATTACTTGCATTCCTTACACTTTGTACTGTTGTATGATTTACATTATGTAAATTGCACCAGATTGCTGTTACACTACATCATTTGCTTCTCAGTAGCTATTCTTCTTGGAATGCTCCTGGTTGTTTATTATCTCTGGACCCCACCTGAAGATTATCTGCCTGTAGACGTGGACCTGTCTTCTCCTCACTCCTGTGTCTCTGCCTCTGACACAGTGCAGGGCACTTAGAAAATATTCAATAAATAGATGCTGAGTGTGTGACTAGGTCACAACTGGTTCTTCTGGGACCTGTTTCTCCCATGCATCACCAAAAGCAGTGTGTGTCTTGGTAAAAGGGAAACAGGGGCACTTAAACGAGGTCTCATGCTAATGGCATGAAGAAAAATGAAAGTAATTTAAAGGTCACTAGAGAAAACACAGTGGCAAGACACAGAGTAGGTATAGAAACACAAACCTGACACATGTATGACCTTGGAGTTCAAGGGGTCAATTTGGCGTTTTTACTAGGAATTGAGATTCCTGCGTATGAAATCACACAGAGTATATGTGTATTGGGGCAGAAGAGTTTTAGGAGATAAAGTATGACAAGATAAAAATCAGAGTCAGATTCCCATCATTTTTCTAAATGATACCTTCAAGGCTGTCTGAGCCCCAAGAGGAACATTGAAAACTAAATGCTAACATTCCTAATATTAGAAAAACTGAGGACAGGGACACAAAGTTTGAAAACAGACAACTTGTGTCACATTAATCTGTGAACATGTGTAAAATGGCTTGTAAATGTCATCTTAGGAAACTTGCCTTTAGAGGTTAAGTAACAGAAATATAATAGAAATTCCTACCTATGGTTTTGAGGGCTAAATCAGGTAAGTAAGTAGAGTGCCTAGCACACAGAAAACATTCTCTAAAAAGTAATTATGATTATTACTTACTTAGAGCATAGGTATAATTGTATAGGGTTCAAAATAATTAGGACACTTCTGTTAACACAAAAGAGTAATATGCTTTTAAAAATCTAGGAAGTTAAATGTGCACTCATGGATTAATGAGTTATCTATCTGGCACACATACTCTACCTCATCATATGATGCCCTCCACCTTGTAATGATGCAGCAAGAAGGCCCTCACCAGATGCCAAGCAGATGCCATCACCATGTTCTTGGACTTACCAGCCTTCAGAACCAGGAGGTAAATCCACCTTTGGTCATTATTAATTACCTGGTCTCAGGTATTGTTATAGCAACAGAAAACAGACTATGATACCCTACATAAAATCTGTTACTGCATCTGTAAAATATTTCTCATATTTAATATTATTCCACTAAAAGTATTTCCTATATCATTATACACGTATATATGTATAAAAGCTTCACATGAAACCTCATCAAATTGTATAAATTTTATGCTTTTATGTATCAGTTAAATAAAGAAGTATTTAAAAGTATTGCCTCTATTTAATATCTGTTATTAATATTTAATATCTGTCTGAGGTATAAGAAATTTTATTTCCTTAATTGCCATGAGTGGGATAATATTTTAATGTAAAATAAAAAATAATTAAGTTAATGAAAAATATAAATTCCCAGAAAACAAATCATTTAAGAGTGTGGAGAATATTCAAGCATACTTGATTCCTGCTTTTAATCTGCCCCAATTAAAAAAAAAAGTTGAAGCAGAATGATAGTGACTACTTGAGGGTTTAATTTCTTTGCTTAACAATTACAACACCTGCTGCACAGTAGTAATACAACTTAAGAAGATGAGTTGTAGATATTAAGTGGCTGCTTCAAAAAAAAATCACAATTAAGGGATATTATTTTTCTTTTAGTCTTTAAGCCTTCTTTTTTCACATTTCTAATGTCTTAGAGTACAACAAAAGTATACCATTTGCTGCACACGGGAAGTGAAAACAATAGAGATAATAATCCCTCCAAAGCTACATTAAGAGAGTATTAACAAAAAGGTTACACATAATTCAGTGATCCACTGTAACTGTGCAGTGAGATGTTACAGAGTGGGGGGAAAGGAATTTTAATTACAACTATGTTCATTTCTATCTAAATAGCAGGTGCATACACTAACATATGTAAATTCAATGAAGTTCACACTTCCTTCTCTTCTTGCCAGATCTGAATAGCTTATCTGAAACCTTAGCTTGTAATGCACTGCTTGACTCCTCAAAGAGAACAAAGTATTTTGTACAAAAACACCTGCTCTTGATAAAAGCATTGTAAAGAATCATTAAAAATCTTTATGAGTTATCTTTATTGTAAAGCATTTTTCCCAATCCTAAGAATTTTCAGATTTGAAGTCAAGATAAATGGATTCTTTTTTTTTAAAATTCAAAGTTGTATTTATAACAGTAGCATGTATTAAAATTCATAATACACATATAGAGCATCTTTTTACATAACACTGTATACAAAGTATATTTGTACTATTCAAGTCTTCAATCATGCATTTAGGATAATGATATCCATATTATTCTACCACCTTCTTGTTTTTTTTTTTTCCCCTCCATACCCTCTTTCTCCCTTCCTTCCCCTCCCTCCCTTTTGACCTTTCTGGTGTTCCTCTAATCCTCCTATGTACCCGAACCCAACACCACTGTGTATCATCCTCCTATATCAGAGAAAACATTTGGCATTTGGATAAGATAAATGGATTCTTTATCCAGGGCAACACTCCTAAAACTGACGACTTGAATTTTAACCTAGAAATTTGTCAAAGTTTCCGATTTACCATGAAGTTTCCTCAGCTCCTCAGTATGAAGTCAGGAGAGGTTTTGCTACGTTTCAAGGAGGGGGGACGCATTCCTGACAAATGGCCAGAGGATTATGGCATCAGCGCTGATCCAATCAAACCCTGTAGGCAGAAATTCTAGACTCTTCTTTCATCTTCCCAAATTTAAACCCGCCACTTTGATGGTCTCCACTTCCTTTACTAAACCTTAGTTTGGACCACATCATGACTCTCTACCTTAGTTGCTTCATCTATGGCCTTTCTACCTTCAATCTTGCCTGACTCAAAGATACTTTCCACCCTGTGGCTATAATAGGTTTCTAAAGGGTAAATGTGATTATGTCACACAGAATGCTCAATCTGTTCTTGAACTTTCTAATCCCACCACCTGCTACTTCCTACACACACCCTCTGATTCCCCAGTAGTATTGTAATTTCTGGCACACACGTGCCTTTCCCAGGAAACTAACTCCCAGTGGTTCTTCCCAGCTGAGTTTTATTCTCTCCAAGAGGCCTTCCAGGACCTCTTCTTGGGCCCTAAAACTCCTTCATCTGCCTACAGCTCCCAGTATCTGATAAACCAGCCTAATTCCATCTTAAGACTGGGAGCCATCCTGTCAAAAAGTTATGAAAAGCCCACTTCAGTTTTCTATGAAATGCTAGGATTCTTATTTGGCTTGAGCTTATTGTCTGGCATTCATTCCCAGGCCTCGCGCTCGCTCAGGCCTGGCTGTCCTTGACCAGATAACAACTCTCTCTCTCTCAAACTAACGGTGCCTCATAAACTTTTGATGTGGGGTTTAACTATTACTCCCCTTTTTTCTTGGAATGCAATGCCATGTAGATATTAGTTTGCTACTTGCTTTGAATTACACATGTCTGACCTTGTTAGCTGTAAGTTCCCAAGATTTTCTGTAACTCTTTGAACTATAAAAACCTTGTCTTCCCGGAGAGCGGGGCTGACCCCAAGCCCAGTGTTTGGGAGGGGCAGCCCTGGCCAGCTCTCTTTATATGTATACAATATAAGCTTGCTTTAATCTAAAATTGGAGTTGGTGGTCTTTTCTTTGCGTCTTGGATCAACAGTATCTATCACACCATCAGAACTGATCCAGCTTGTCATCTCTCCTACAGATTCCTTGAAGGGAGAACGATTCTTCACCTCTTCACTTCCGCATGAAGTTGGAACATAGTGACACTTTTTAAATGTTCATTAAGTTTTAAAGGGAGATTATGGTTACTACTCAGTAAAAAAACACTGCATAAATTTCAGAGTTGAAATAGGCCCTGAAAAATAATTTTTCTCAACTTCTTCATTTACCAATGAGGTTTTAAAACACAGGTAACATTTAAGTGATTCTTCCCCAAAATACAAAGATGACACAAAGAAAAACAAGTCAGCGTCAATGGCCACCTCACCCCTCAAGAATGTTTAGAAGTCTTTAAGGACATCAGGAGATACAATGGAAACGTGTTATGCCATCTATTTTAGCACCAACCACACCACTCAATGATGCGCAGGAGGTGGTCTCCAGAGTGTCCCAAGTAACACAGTGTCTCTTCATCTAAGGCTCAAAGGTGCTGCGCTTGTGCCTACAATTCCGTAACTAGCTCCTGGAAGTCACTTCCTGCACTGGCACAGTTGCCACCCTTGTAAGATGCGCAGGTTGTTTGTGATCCTAAAGGGGGCTGTGTCTGGTACAGTCCGATTTTAGAATCCGATTTACACACATAGTCCAGGAAAGGTACCGGGAAAGGAGGGATGTGGTACTGGGTGTAAAAAACTAAGTTTATTGAAACCTAGAACATTGTAACGAGCTGGGGCTGAGCTGAGCTTAGTCTCCTCAATAACAATCTTCTTGCAGCAGAAGAGACAGGGACCCCCAGCAGCCCCAGGCTGAGACAAGCCTGCTCCATCCTCTACCGGGCAGGCCTTGGACACAAGCCCGCACCCTCAGCTCCTGTTCTTCCTTGGAATAGGTCCCACGGCCTGAGCTGGGGAGCTGCCAGGCCAAGGCGGCCACCTGTGGGTAGGAACAGGACTGCCTTCCAGCGCTCAGGCCTCCAGGTGCACAGAAGCCGCGCCTGGCAGGATCAAGGACCCAAAACTAGGCCAGCGCGCCTAATGGCTCCAACGCCAAGGCTTCTAGCCCGCTGTGGTTTCCGTAGCAAGGGCTGTGCTGGCCATCATAGAAGCTCCCAGGGTCAGAGGTCATCTCCGTGGCAACGGAAACTTACTGTGCTAAGGCAGCTCTGGCGGGCCTCTTCTGCTGCTTTGCAGAGCAGAGCCCAGGAAGCTCTGCAGCAGGGGATGCGCTGCCTTGCCCTCCCTTGAGCAGAGGGTGGTGGTGGGGCTGGGAGGCAGGCCACTAGGCATGCCCCAGGGTATCCTGCCCTCTGGGGCTGCATTGGTCCACACTCTGAAGCCAGCTTATGGAGGGGCAGAGAGCTGCAGCGTTGGTCAGCTCAAGGCTTTGCAGAAAACAAATAATGACACAGTTTTCTGCCCAAAGCCGTGGCTTCTGCTAATCTTTCCGGTCTCTGACACAAAATCCAGGCCTCCCGAGGCCCAGCGGCCCAGCACCTGCTACCTTCTAAAGTGGCTCCAAAAGGAGGAAAAGAAATAGATGGTGCAATGTTTGGAAGAGCAGGGTGCTCTCAAGTTTGAAGAAGAATGCTCTTAAAACTCTGAAAGAATGAAATGATGGGGCGGATGGGGTGACTGCTTTCAAATGAATGGAAACAGAGAGGTTCTTTAGGTTCTGTCCCCTCAAGAACAAAAGAGCCACAAGGAGGATCCCAGTGACCATCATCAGAGGCAGGAGAGTATTAGAGAAAAGAACAATGCATTTGCAGAAAAGAAAAGGAGATGAAAATGAAAGATTAGAAAAGACAATGAAGCCAGAACCTAATGGTGCCCCAACATTTTGAGATTTTAAGGCTGAGTGTGCCCCAAGGCAAGAACGCAATTGGTTCTTTAGGTTGTATTTTTGGGAAAAGTTCAAGTGTGAGGAATAGATTGCAGGCCTCAAGTTTTGAGATTTAGAAGGAAGAGTATTATAAACTGTGGCCAGGGTATGTTTGCACACCATGTTTCAGGTGGCCTACCATAGCCGATGGAGAGCGTGATGTTAGGACCACTGACACCTTGCTCCTTTATTTTTTGTTCCTTATCATTTAGAAGCCTCATTCTTGGTTAGCCCTATTGGAAAGAAGTAAGCATAAGTACTATCAGGTATAGTCTCAGAGTTCACTTTTTCAGAGACTCCTGTTTTTGCACTATTTATTTTACTGAAATATATTAAGAACCTACCTCCAGTCTTAAGCAGAGTTTTTGCGAGGAGATGAAGATAGACAGTAGTGCCCAAGAGTTGTTGGGTAGATTTTCTTAGATGATTTTAGTTGAGCAAATAGAAACTTCAATGTTCTCCATAAAACATTGTACTGAGTACCAAAGAATAATAATAATTTAATGAATCTGATATTAATTTAGTGTTTGTGTGGAAATAGTGCTTAATGCTATAAGTGTCATGAATATGTCCTGCCTTGTCACACACTGTGACATGCACAGTGAGTATCCATGGCAACGCCTGAAAGAGCCCCCGCGTGTGTAACCCTGATAACAGAGTGCATGACCCTGATATGTCACTATGAGTGACGTAAGGGCCTAGCTAGAAATAGTATATAAACCGAGTCCCCAGCTCACTCAAGCGAAGCGCCTTCAAGACGACCAGACCCCGTCACACTTCCCGTCGGAGTGACCTGCTGATGGTGCCGGCTGCTTGCTGAGTTTCCGGACCAGACTTCATCTGATCCAGCGAGCGGCTAAGAAGACGTCCCTTGGTGAGCCCCCTGGGACTCGGGGAGATAGAGGCTAAGTTAGGACTGTGTGAATCTAGCTTTGAATTTGGTTGTGAATAAACCTTGGCATTGCAAAGACATATCTGCCTCTGTCTACTTAATGTGCTCGTGACAAACATGTATTTGTTATTCCTCCTGTTGGACTCCAGGTTTAAAAAGCCCTAAGTTTTCATCCTTTTAATTTCTTTTCCCTTCATCAGCCTACATTTTACATTCTGACTTAAGTAAAGAAATTAGTTTGTAGCAACTAGAGAAATATACAGGGAAAATATCAGGAAGTAGTTGGTCTCTCAAAAGCACAATAGCAAAAATAAAGTTTGCATCTCTAGAAGTATATTGAGGGACTGATAAGTCTCCCCCAGGAAATTCCCTTTCAGTGCTCAGGTTCAACTCATAACTAAATCTGGCACATGGTATACAAACTAAAAACTTGATGAAAACCACACAGACTACAACACTAAACAGGTGGGTATGTGAGTAGATATATTCCTGGCCCACAGTACCCACTGAAAGGGAGTTAAAAGTTTTTTACCAGTTGGAATAAAATTTTTTTATTGAAAATGTAAGCACATTGCAATGAGTGGTTTAAAACTTAATAAAGAAGATCTTGCTGTACAGTTCAAGCCTCCCAACTGTTACCTCTTAAATCATAAGGAACTATTTTGATTAAATGCTTCCATTTTGAGACATCTTCATGGTATTTATAGAAAACTTATGAGTCAATTTGGGTGAGGTATTGAGGCCAGAATTAGGCAGTCAGTATAGATAGGTAAATCGAGTCAGGTCAGATCAAGGAAACCAATTTGAGTGACTCCCTAAAAGATGGAGACTGTCCCCTGAGGAACTGAAATGTTAATTTCTTCAGAGCCCTTCCTCCACTCTTATCAAGAACCTGTTCTTGCTCCAACCTGTTCCTAAGGTAACCTGTCCCAGGAACTGACCCTCCCTACAGGAGCTATAAAGTTGTTAATTAATGTGTCCAGGGCTGCACCATCCTGCTCTTCCACCTTCAGCCCACCTGGTTCCCACCTTTTGGCCAGCCCACTGAGCAGTCCTGGGCCTTGTCTTGTACACAGGAAGGAGGAAGATACAGGGAAGAGGGCAGGAGAACAAGGAAGCCTAGGACATATAAAAAAGGCAGAACACTTCTTGGAATACCAGGATACCAGCAATGGCCCCCTTCTCCCTCCTGGGAGAAGTCTATGTTACCCCTTTTTAAATAAACCCTGCTTTATATGCTTGCCTCGGCATGCTTCTCTAATGTTTAAACTTCAACATTTGGGGGAGCAGACCTCATCACTGGTGGTATCAGTATGATGCCAAAATGTGCAAAAGAGTGAAAACATTGGTTCTTGTTCTTGTTACCATAATATAAGTGATACCTCTGATTGCCAGTGACGAGGTCTGCTCCCCCAAATGTTGAAGTTTGAACATTAGAGAAACACGCCGAGGCAAGCATATAAAGCAGGGTTTATTTAAAAGGGGTAACATAGACTTCTCCCAGGAGGGAGAAGGGGGCCATTGCTGGTATTCTGGTATCCCAAGAAGTGAGGCAGGTCTGCCTTTTTTATATGTCCCAGGCTTCCTTTATTCTCCTGCTCTCTTTCCCTTTCTCCTTCCTGTGTACATGACCAGGCCCAGAAATGCTACGTGGTCTGACCAAAAGGTGGGAAACAGTTGGGCCAATTTGGGAAGGGCTGGATAGTACAGCCCTGGACACATTAATTAACAACTTTATAGCTCCCTGTAGGGAGGGGCAGTTCCTGGGACAGGATACCTTAGCAACAGGTTGGGGCAGGGGACAGGTTCTTGATAAGGGTGGAGGAAGGGCACTGAAGGAATTAACATTTCAATCCCTCAGGGGACAGTCTCCAACTTCTAGGGAGTCACTCAAAATTGGCTTTCTTGATCCAACCTGACTTGATTTACCTATCTATACTGACTGCCTGTCCAATTCTGGCTTTATAAGAACATTTCACAAAAATCTCCAGTGTTTGTGCTACTAAAACAGAAGATTGGGTTCAAACATTTAAAAGAAGTGGTTCAGTGTGGGAAATGTGAAGTATGGTATAGTTTAGCTTGAGCACCTTCTGAAAGTAATGCTTCATTCAATGGATTTTCTCAGGCAAGGATGCTAAGAACATGCTGTATGTGGGTGTAACCAAAGTCACCTTTATTATTAAAACTAAATTTAGATTATTAAACATTGATTTTATACTTGTTAATATGGATATAAATTTCAAAAAAGGAAAATCCACTCTTCCATCAAGTCAGTATTTGGAAACCTATCTGAATGCCAACCTTTGGTTTACAAAGTAGCACAGCTCTGCACAACTCATTTTGCTCCCTCAGTAACTAAAGCTTCCTAGATGGAGTCCAAGGACAACTCATCATACATGGAACCCCACTCCCAAAGCCAAACATGTCAGAACCTTACACCTGTCTGGTCTTCTAGCATGCAGTGTGAATTTTATATCTTCATTTGCCACATATTTAGTGTATAGAAATGCAGACGCTATAGTCCATTTGTGGTTCACTCTACTCTACAGAACCCAGAATGAGTCAGAAAGCTGAGTAAAAAGTGCTTACTCCTTTTACTTCCCTCTCTCCATATATTTTACTTTAAAATTCCATGACAGTAATAGATGTAAAGCAAGTAGCTTTAAAAAACAGTGTGTATCTAAGTGGATAACAGTGGCATACCAAGTATCTTGGGTACCTTTGGTGCCTGAAACAGCTTAGTAAAAGACAAAAACAGAGCTGAAAGGTCCCCAAACAGACAGGAAATAGAAAGTGCTCATTGGTACTGAAGCCAGAATTAGACAGGCAGTCAATATAGATAGATAAATCCAATCAGGTTGGATCAAGGAAGCCAATTTTGAGTGACTCCCTAGAAGTTGGAGACTGTCTTCTGAGGGATTGAAACATTAATACCTTCAGTGCCCTTCCTCCACCCTTACCTGTCCCTGCCCTAACCTGTTGCCAAGGTAACCTGTCCTAGGAATTGCCCCCCCCTACAGGGAGTTATAAAGTTGTTAATTAGTGTGTCCTGGGCAGCACCATTCTGCCCTTCCCCCATTGGTCCAAAGGTTTCCCACCTTTTGGCCAGACCACCAAGCAGTCCTGGGCCTAGTGCTGTACACAGGAAGGAGAAAGATACAGGAAGAAGGCAGGAGAACAAAGGAAGCCTAAGACATATAAAAAGGCAGAGCTGCTCACTTCTTGGGATATCAGAATATCAGCTATAGCCCCCTTTTCCCTCCCAGGAGACGTCTAAATAAGTTTTAAATAAACCCTGCTTTATATGCTTGCCTCAGCATACTTCTCTAATGTTTAAACTTCAACATTTGGGGGAGCAGAACAGCTCCTGTAGGGAGGGGCAGTTCCTGGGACAGTATACCTTCCGCAACAGGTTGGGGCGGAGGGAACAGGTTCTTGATAAGGGGGTGGAGGAAGGGCACTGAAGGAATTAATACATTTCAATCCCTCAGGGGACAGTCTCCCTACTTCTAGGGGAGTCACTCAAATTGGCTTTCTTGATCCAACCTGACTTGATTTACTATCTATACTTAGTGCCTGTCCAATTCTGGCTTCTATAAGAACACATTTCACAAAAATCTCCAGTGTTTTGTGCTACTAAAACAGAGGAGTGGGTTCAAAACATTTAAAAAGAAGTGGTTCAGTGTGGGAAAAATGGGACGTAATGGTCTAGTTTAGCTTTCAGCACCTTCTGAAATTAATGCTTCATTCAATGGATGTTTCTTCAGGCAAGGATGCTAAAGAAACATTGCTGTATGGTGGGTTGTAACCAAAGTAAACCGTTCATTTTTTAAATGTTAAAAACCTAAATTATAGATTATATAAACATTGATTTGTATATTGGTTAATATGGGATATATAATTTCAAAAAAAGAAAAATCCCACTCTTCCATCAACGTCTAGTAAGTATTTGGAAACTATCTGAATTGCCAACCTTTGGTTTACATAGTCGTTAGCACTGCTCTGCACAACTCAATTTGCTCCCTCAGAACTAACTAAAAGCTTCCTAGATGGAGTCCAAGGACACACTCATCATCCATGGAACCCACTCCAAAGTCCACAACATGGTCAGAACCCTTTACACCTGTCTGGTCTTTCTAGCATGCAGTTCTGAATTTTATATCTTCATTTGCCACATATTTAGTTGTATAGAAATGCAGACGCTTATAGTCCAGTTGTGGTTCACTCTGACTCTACAGGAACCCAGAATGCGACAGAAAAGCTGAGTAAAAAGTGCTTACTCTCTTGTTACTTCCCTCTCTCATATATTTTACTTTCTTTAAAAATTCATGACAGTAATTAGATGTAAGCAAGTAGCTTTAAAAAACAGTGTGTATCTAAGGTGGATAACAGTGGATACAAGTATCTTGGGTACCTTTGGTCTGAAACAGCTTAGTAAAGACAAAAAACAGAGTGAAAGGTCCCAAACTAGACAGGAAATAGAAAGTGCTCATTGGTACTGAAGCCAGCATTCGAACAGCGCAGTCAATATAGATAGATAAATCCAATAGGTTGGATCAGGAAGCCAATTTTGAGTGACTTCCCTAGAAGTTGGAGACGGTCTTCTGGGAGGCTTGAACCATTATACCTTACAGTGCCCTTCCTCCACCTTACTGTCCTGGCCTACCCTGTAGCCAAGGTAACCTGTCTAGGAAATTGTCCCCCCCTACAGGGAGTTATAAAGTTGTTAATTAGGGTGTGTCCTGGGCAGCACCCATTCTGCCCTTCCCCCATTGGTCCAAAGGTTTCCACACCTTTTGGCCGTCCACCAAGCAGTCCTGGGCCTAAGTTGCTGTACACAGGAAGGAGAAAGATACAGGAAGAAGGCAGGAGAACAAAGGAAGCCTTAGAAAGAAGGACATTTAAAAAGGCAGAGCTGTCACTATCTTGGGGATATCAGAATATCAGCTATAGCCCCTTTTCCATCCAGGAGACGTCTAAATAAGTTTTAAATAAACACTGCTTTATATGCTTGCCTCAGCATACTTCTCTAATGTTTAAACTTCAACATTTGGGGGAGCAGAACTAGTCACGTGTAACCAGTGGTATCAGCACTACCAAAGCCCTGCTGGTTCCATTGCAGTTACATGGCAGAGAAAGAGACTGAGCTCAGAAAAAGAAACACTCAGAGCCACGAGTTTGTGAGCTTTTCTCAAGTACTTAGCAGAACTATGTCTAGGACAGTCTCTTCATGCCTATCCTCCTTGCCACTGACGCATGCACAAAATCCTAGCAAGACCTGGGACTTGAGGATGTCCTGTGTGTAGCTTACTACAAGATATGTACATTTGAGAATCCATAGCTTTCTTTTTTGCTTGTTCTTTATTATGTGTCTGAAGAGATGGTGATGACATTACTTTAGTATTTATCTTTATTATGGACATTATACTTTCAAGCACATTCTTCTCATGCTTTGCTTCAAAATTAGTGACTGAGTTATTTTCCAAACTGGCCCGTTACACACAATGGTTGGTCCAAACTATCATACTGGTTCAAAGAAATATATGAAGTCTCCTCCAGGCAATTAAGTGACTTAGACTTAGTTAGTTCCTGTCCAATGATTTGCCGAAAATAGTCACCTTGCATGACTCATACAGTTAAAATTGCAGCAAGTGACATTTATTCTTAATGCATGGCTATTGCTCTACTCAAAATGGGGGAAAGTGGACATTTTATAAGTGTGTGTGGGTTGTTCCGATTCTCTAATATTAGTTGTACTGTGCCATATTGGGCATTTTTATGATAACAAATTTATATCCAAGATTTTAAACTACTGTAATTTACATTAAGTCTGTAGCACAAATACCATTTTGCATGTTTCTTTTCAGTTAAATTTTACATAAAAACAATCTATTAAACAACTGTAAGCACTGTGAAGTTAATAATAACTTTTGGGTAGGTGAATAACTTTTCCCTTAAATTCATGCCTTGTATTATCTTCTTATTTTCACATACAACTCAATTATAATAGCAGGGCTCTGAATTCCTCTCAGAAATTTTGACCAAACTACCCCACACTGTATAATTTGCAGAAACTGGAAGAAAAGTTAATATTTATCTCTGAAATAAGAAGAGGTGCTTTACACCCAAATTTTACTGGTACTTGCAGTATTTTTCTTTGCCAACCTTCTTAGTTGGAACACCAGTTAATTGTCCTCCTTTCAGATTTAAGATAACATAATAGATAGTAGTCTGTTATTTTGGTTTTAACAGTTAAGAGGATGTTTTTCGTCTTTGTTTCATTTTAATTACCCAATTAACTTCTTAGTTGTACTGCTATCTTGGGATCAAAAACCCACAAATGATTTGTAGTCCTTAATGTTAATAGCAGAAGGAGAATGGAATTTGCAAGTACAATACTGGAAGAGGATGGCTAGTCATGAGTTTGATTCAAGTTAAGTGAAAAACTTTTAGAAGGTGAGACAGTGTGACATAATAATGTCCCAGTTTAAAAGATCTACTAAATCGCTGCAACCACCATGTTGTAACTCCAAATCACTGGCAATATAAGACTAAGCCTACCTGATTGGTGATGTTGTAAGGCACATCCTGAGGTTAATCATCACTGATTATACTTTAGTATACATAAGCTACATATTAAATTGCTCTAAAAATAAGCTGTATTTGCTTTAACACTTTCCAAAATTGCCTAGGAAGGAGGAGAAAAAGTATTTATTCCAGAGAGATGAAAGTGGATGGGGTGGGGATGAGTGTAATAAAAATATCTTGAATGGTGTTTAGAAGGAAATCTAGTGTTTTAAGTAAAATCATGTACAAAAGAAAAACCAGAAAGACCTACAAAGAAACACATGCTCTTGGGTGAATTATTTCCCATTCTCAGGTACTATGGAAGGACTAACTTCAAGGTCTCTAGACAAATGGCCAATTTTAAACAATAATGCTTTTACAAAAGTAGTCCTTTCTGGGAAGACAGAGAAAATCTTTTCACAGACGGACATGAGAGGGCTTCAGAAAACCAGGATCCTTAAGGTGGGAAGCAGGAGTCCCCTCCCCTCCCAACTGCAGCCCTGGGCCTGCCCCACTTTGGGAGGGCAGTGAAATGAAAACAGTGTTGCAAGATGTGAGTTGGTCTATGGCTGGAACCACGCCATTCAGCAAGTGTCCCATTGGATGCTGGAGGTTTGGGACACCTCCTAGCTGAATGAACAATGCGCATGGAAGGTGAACACTGCTTTTCCCCTGGGCAATTCTCAGGGTGGCAGTACTATAACAGAGCTGCTAAGGCTGAGAGTTAGGCCCCCAATGAAGGATATAAGGGTGGGGGTGGGAGGGTGGTTAGACAGGGGATAGTGCTGGGAGCACAAGGACCAGGGGTTCCAGGACCAGAGACATGAAGTCTGCTGCACCAAGGACACGCCTCGCAGGCAAAGGCAACCGCTCGACAAAAAAACTCCAGTGCCACTCAGCACCCCCAGCCTGGGGATCAACCACCTCCACCTGAGCACGGTGAGCAGCGGCCCTCCTGGGACCCGACTAACAACTCTGGGTTTTCCTCTTGTTGCAGAAGTGATGGCCTTAAAGGTGCTCAGCCTCCACACCACTGCCTCCCTCCCCCACTCAATCCCACACAGTGTTCCCCTCCTCTGCTCCCACTGCACCTCAGAGGGAAGCCCCCTCAGAGAGCGCCGCCTCAGCCATGCTGCATTTGCGAAGTTCAGAGGCTGGGTGCCGGTGGCTGCTTGCTGCCCAGCCCCCCAGCCCAAGTGGGTTCCAGGTACCAGCGTGGCCCCTGGCTGAGCTCGGGGTGTCAGGGTGGCCAGGGAGATCCACTACAACACCTGCAGTTTCAGCTTCCAGAGCATCCAGTGCACCGGGCTTTCATTGCAAAAGGATGGCCGGTCCTGACCCCCTGCTCCCCACACAGCTCCAGGCACAAACACAGGGCCCACGTATTTTCCCCTACTTGAAAACCCAGTAGGGGTGACTCCCCACATCACCCCTGGCTGCAGGCAGGTGACCTGTTCCAGGAAAGGCACATGCAGCCTTCTCGTCCATAGGTGGGGCCAGCCGCCCAGGGAAGACTGCCATCCTGGCCACCACAGGATTGCTTGCCCACAACTGTCAACAGCCCCCAAATGGTCAGAGGGAGAGGGAGGGACATGAACCCCTGGGAGCCAGCTCCCAAATCACCTGCATTTTGCATTTCTTATGTAATATACTGCAAGTTTGCCTGTTGGAGGCCTTCGCCAGGAGACTTAAAGCTGGGACTCTCTGCCCAGCTCATCCCGCAGGGTGGACCCAGGCGCAGGGTTTGACAATGCTTTCTAAAGAGGGGATTTAAATGACATATACTACAGGGGGCCTGGCTTGGCTTCTCTGCCCGGGGTTCCCTTCAGGCATAAGCCCTGCTCAAGCATTCCCAGTGGCAGGTGTGTCAGAGGCAGGGAGAGGGAAAGAGTTAATACTTGGGCACTGAGAGAGTGACTGGGTGAGGGAGGGGGAGGCTGAAGGAAGAGCAGGTCCCACGAGGGAGGGGGGCTCTCTTACTTTGGTAAAAGGTGATGGATGGTGGGCGAATATTGTGCAGCTATTCAGAAAGTCTAGTGCTAAATCCCAGAACCTGCAGCAGAATGTATGGAGAGCTCTCCACTTTAGCTCCTGCCAACTACAGAAGGCTTTGGGCTGCCTGGGGCACAACCTTCCAAACGTATATGCAGCACCTCTATATGGCAACACTGTCCTGGTTCTTTGTATGTTTCTCCTGTACGGCCTGCATAGCAGAACTGCAGATCTAGCTCGCGAGGCTAACAGACAGGTTATATGAGAAAACATAACATGATGCATGTTTTGCTTGATTGTTGGGTTACTGTTTTTCTTACGAACTCTTGCAACAAAGACACTGCAGCATATGTACTCCTTTGCTAAGAATGTTCCCAAGAAACATATTAATTTGGGTGAAAAGCAAATCCAGCAGCTTTAGACACCCCGAGAAACAAGAGATTCCTTATGGTTGCATAAGTTTGAAATCAGTTCTCCTGAAGAGGGGCACCACCGGTTTTATCATAGGAAAACCGATTATATTACGGATCTTGTCCCAGTTTTTCCCATCACGTGGTATATATCTTTGAGACTTCTCATTGATTGTTTTTTCTGGGCCAGTGTGAGATGATTTAATCCCCCCCCCCTTGTTACCACTGGATTATTACAAAAAGTTGGGGGGGAAAATCTGTTTTCAGCATGAAGCCAAAACAAAAAGGCAAACGACAATCCCAGTTGAGACCCAAAATTAATCAGGAAAGCAGTAAGTCACAAAAGATCCTCAAAGAGAAAACCATAGCCTTTTACTTGATAGTTATGAGGATGGGTGGATCTGCAGAAGGCGCAAGCAGGATTAATCTTACTGAGAGAAGGTACTGCACACTGTTTAATTTGAACATTAGGCGTCACATTTGTTCATTCCTCATCTGCGTGTATCACTTACACTATAGTCTATTCCAACAAAATGGACACGTTTTCTACTTTCATCACTATGTAACCCAGCTCTCCACTTACCAGAAAACCGAAAGGCTTTGGAACACGAGCTGTTGGTTTATTTTATTTAGGAAAAATTATATATATTATTATATGTTTTATATATATAATATATATATATATATATATATACAAGCTTTGTTTCTACTACTTAAATTAGTAAAAACCGCCGGGCGTGGTGGCGCATGCTTGTTAATCCCAGTCACTTGGGAGGCTGAGGCAGGAGGATATGCGAGTTCAAAGCCAGCCTCAGCAATGCCCGAGGCACTTAAGCAACTCGGTGAGGTCCCTGTCTCTAATAAAATACAAAAAAGGGATGGGGATGTGGCCCAGTGGTCGAGTGCCCTGAGTTCAATCCCCACGGTACCAAAAAAAAAAAAAAAAAAAAAAAAAATAAATTAGTAAAAACCAGCAGAGGATTTTGGAGAAGTAACAAAATTGACCACTCTCACTCCGACATTTAGGTGAATTAAAGTAACACTGGCTTACTTCGTTTTAATAGGGAAATTGACACATAATTTGACTCTAATTTTAAAACATACATTTCTAGAAGCTCCAGGTTAACTTTTAACAAATCTACTGTCATCAATGCATGATATAATCAAACTATCTTATAAGCAAACAGAGTAGATTTAAATTTACACACACACACACACACACACACATATATATAATCAACTTATGCAATGATGGAAGAGGCTGGCTTTTAAAATAAACTTCTCAATTCATAGTTGTCAGAAAATAAAAATGCAATAAACAATTTCCCAACTCTCTGAGTGTTCCAATAAATAAAATAAACATTTTCAGACATTATAATTTGCATCAAATACCCTGATA